>ML815694.1:159541-194427 GCA_009831015.1 Picea engelmannii
GACAAACACCTCTGAGGTATGAAAATTGGCTCCCTAGATTCACTGGTAATGATGGGGTTAGGGTCAAAGATCACATGGGTAATTTTTGGGATTTCTTTAAACTCCACCCTATCAGTGATCATGTTGAATATTTGGTAATGAAACTTTTCTCTGCCACTCTTCAAGGCAATGCTAGGAAATGGTATGATGATGTCCCTGATGCTAGCATCACATATATGGACCAATTAGAAGAAACCTTTCTCGAGAAATGGGGTATTAAATTAGAACATATCCACATGCTAATAAAAAAATGTGAGTAGATGAGACAAACTAAGAACGAGACTATCAAAGAATTCTATACGAGGTTTGAGAATTTGCTACAACAAATTCCTAGAAGCCATTGTCCTAAAGACAAGTACATTGTTTACCTCTATACCAATGCACTCTTAGTGCAATTAGGGTTTCTCCTCAGTAAAAAATGGCCAAGAATAATCCAAGAATCTTATCACATGGCTATAAAAATCGAGGAAAATATCTCATTGTTCAAGGGAGAACACCCCTTTACTCCATAAATCAAAGTTGATGACCCCAAAGATACCCCAAATACTCTTAGTCTGGACAGATTAGTTTCCCTTGATATCTTTGTTAGTAAATTCCAGGAAAGAAGGGCACAAGTCATCGACCAACAAAAGGTTGAGGAGAGGGATCCTAATGAAGGTTTCCAATCCCATGAGGAAGAGCAAGAATTTACTCATGCTTCTACCGAGGATAATGAAGACTTGGTTGAAGAGTGAGAGCCTGAATATATCAAACATGATGATGAAGTATTAATGTGTTCTCCTCCCTCTGATGAAGCCATATGAGATCATATTCCTCCTACACAAAAATAAGAGGATGAGGTTAGTCATTTTCCTTTTCAGGTTTTTGATGATACCTTATTCTATGATTCAAAGGGTGAAGAAGAAAGGGAATCCTTGGACAGGTTAGACCCTTTGTATTATGAAGCTAAATATGTAGGGGAAAGTCATGAGGAGGAAGCATTGATGCTTGTTCTTCTATTTGATGAAGTCATCCAAGTCTCTGACTCTCCTGCACAGCAAGAAGTGAATACGGTAATTTAATTCCCTTTCCAAGATTTTGAAGATACTTTATTTTGTGATTTGTAAAGTGAAGAATGGTTAGAGGAGCCCTTGGATATTTTAATCCCTTTGTGTTATGATAAAGGTAATGACATGGTTGATAATATTGACGAGTTCATACACAATGGGAAAAGTAAATGGGATGTGATTGGGTAAGATGGGGATCCCATTTACGACATTGAGGGTCATTTCTAAATGTCTCATTTACAACTATCATATGAGGCTACTACTAATTTTTACATTTGGAAACAAGGAGATGATGTAGTTGCAGAGGTTTTCCAAACACCCAAGGGTGACCTAGTTCTATGTTCTCCTAATGATTTTCAGTCATACCTTGAGTGTTTTGATGAGTATACCTTTGAGAACTTGGATTTATCCCATGAAGAAGATTATCAACCACCATTGTGCTCAGAGCTTGATAAGGGTGAGGGCATTCCTCACTTGAAGTAGGGTACTTGTGACAATGTTTTCCAGCCTCCTTCGATCACTTTACCTCGCTATGTCAGTAAGGGTGCAGTTGGGAAATATGTCACTTGTCTTAAGTTTTCTACAGGGAAAAGATTTCTTTTAGAATTCAAGGGTGGGTTGAATGCCTTAAGAAGAAATTTGTCATCTCAGTATTCCAACCTTCCCCTGAGAAGTTGTCAGTCATCCTCTAGGTTCTTGCTAGTCCCTTCCTAGACCTCAGGATGTGATGATTTCCAAGGTAGCCAACCTTCAGACTCTTTGAGTCAGACTTTTGAGCCTTTGATTTTTCACGATCCTTTTCTGAGATGGATTGAGCACTTTCCTAGAAGTGTAACTTGGCATAATTTTGTCCCTCCCTCCCACCTCCATGAGTTGGACTTTAGGATCTCCTATGATATGATACATGCTCTAACTCATGTTATTTTTGTGCTTAACCTGTCATTGTTTTGGTTTATGATTAAGCACAGAGGCAGGTATTATGAGGCATTACTAGTATGGTTTCACCGGTTATATGACTACACCTATCATTCAACCAGCTGGTAAGTAGGAGTAGGTAGGCATTTGCATCCATTGTGCATACCATTGCATATCATTTTAGAGTAGTTGTAGTTTCAATTTTTATATTGTCTTGATTCATTATGTATATATGTATGCTCGTGATCATATGCTAGACTAGAGATGTTTTTATTTGTTTATTATATCATATATGAACAAGGGGTGATATCACCACCCTAGGGATTACTAATATCCTTTGTTGATATTGCGCAGGCATAGGTCATATCAGATATGTTGAGGTTCTCATGCACTCTACGGTGAGCAGATGTCTTCGATTTGGAGCAAGATGTTATCCCCTAGCCTAGGGATAACTAAGGAGATCACATCTCAAGGCCCACAGGTCCTAGACATGGAGTAATGAGAGACAGACGACTTGGGCATGGCCCCGTAGGGCCCCTCTTTTCATCAATGCAATCCACTTATCACCAGTAGCAGTATCCATCCCACCATCCTGGTCCTGGAGTAACGGTGGGTCTTTCTCCATGAGGTAATGAGTCTGGGTATCATGGTATGTATCACAACAATTTTTTAAGCACTTGAATATGTTGTATTGAATCCTTCTTCATTTCATAACATTTTCTTGGAAATTATTCTCTTTGAGTCATTCATACCTGGAAGGGTGGCATGGTTCCCTAGTAAATTGATTTCCCTTTAGGATGGGTTGCCACTGGGTGGGTCTGTGAAAGGTCATCTTTCATTCCCTCCATACTTACCACTTTCCATCTTTATTCCTCTCATCTCCCCTATGCTTGTTTGGGCATCAGGATTGGCTACACTAGGAAAGGTTTGTACCTTACCTTGTGGGAAGAAGCAACTAAAGGCTCAGAGGGTAAAAGTAGCTAGCAAGAGTGTAAAATCCAATGTTGAAACCTTCAAGATGCTTCGCCCAGGGATCCCCAAGAAAGCAGTGAAAATCTTCTTAGTAAGAAGAGGGGGGCCATAAGATAATATAAACAATCAAGGAATTAGTTGATAGATAGGGGTCTCATCATGAGCCAACCTATTATAACCATAGGCATGTAGCGGTATGAAATTACCATTTATCTGATCACCAAACCAGGGTAGTGGCTCTTGGTGGCATACCCAAGAGAAAGGGTGTCTCATCACAAGCCATCAGCCTTCTCATTTCCTTGAAATGTTTGTAGATAATGTTGTCACCTTTGGTCATCAAGCCAAGAAAGTGGCCCTCAACTATTCCCTTGAAGCACAAGAGAAAAAGATCAAAAGAAATAAAGATAAGAATAAAAGGCAATGAATGGTCTAGAAAACAATTGCATTTATGACAAGGTGCAACTCACCCTCTACAAAGGCACCCACAGGAAAGACTTTATATTTTTGTGTTATTACATGCACCCCATGCCACCTCATACACTTACATGACTTGGAATAGTTCCCACCTGGAAAACACTCCAAAGCTAAGAGAGGTTAGCCCAATAGGACACCCTGAGACCTTTTCCAAACCTAACTTGTCAAAATGCATAACGTATTTGAGCATTTATCTGGGTTAAGTAGTGTTTGATGCACATGTTTGGGTAATTGAATTATTAGATGTGATTTACATGTTATGATCCATGTGACTTATGAACCCCTGGAGGGCGTACTTGTTGTTGCTATAGGACCTTTCACGTTGGACAGGTACACATGAGGGAATGATTAGCTCAGACATTCAAGGGGCTTAAATCCCACAGATGGATGTTGAAACCCCAACCAGAGGTAAGAAGAAATTGAAGACTTGTATCGGGAGAAAGAAGGATGTTGCCTTTGGAGGAACCCTAGAAGACCCAGACGGAGGGGGGCCTTTCCCTTCCCACATGGATGTTAGCCCTTGAGGGCCCTGAACATCACCATCATAGACCTAGATGTCATCCAAAGCTAGGGCTCTAGTTTGGAGGCATTTATGAGCCTGGTAGCACATGTGGGCATCATCTAGGGCTTATAGAGGCCAAGCGCCCCACATTTCTAGCTCAACCTTCCACTTTTAGGGCTCAACCTCACCCTAAAGGGGCATGACATCACCCTTGGAAGTGTTTCTAGAGAAAAATTGAATTTTATTATGTCAAAATTGAATTTTATTATAAATTGGTCAAGTTGGCCTTATTTTTTACCTAAAATTAATTAAAGGTCAAAATTTTGTATAAATAAGCATGAAGTACTCTCATTTTCACATAACAACTTGTCATACAAGACAAGAGGTCTGAAATTTGTTCCCTAGTGAGGGCTATTGGATGAAATTGTGAGGCGCACTCTTGTATAAGGCTATTTTTTGCAACTTGGATAAATCATAGAAGTTTTTATGGTGATCTTGCATGGTACTCTCATGATTATTCTTGGTGCAAGGAAGTAAAATATGCATTTTTTGTCATCTATTGAATGGTTTGTGTATGGTTTTATTTTCTCATACAAGATTATGAAACCGTGTGGTATACTTAATGCTTGAAGTAAGGAACTTGAATTGCTACTTTCTTACTTTCTATTTGTCAAGCTTTTCATTGAATTGATCTAGTGACTAGTGAAACCCTAGAGCCCTCCCTCCCACCTCCATGAGCTAGACTTTAGGATCTCCTATGATATGATACATGCTCTAACTCATGTTATTTTTTTGCTTAACCTGTCATTGTTTTGGTTTATGATGAAGAATAGAAGCAGGTATTATGATGCATTACTAGGATGGTTTCACTGGTTATATGACTACACCTAGCATTCAACCAGCAGGTAAGTAGGAGTAGGTAGGCATTTGCATCCATTGTACATACCATTTCATATCATTCTAGCATAGTTGTAGTTGAAATTTTCATATTGTCTTGATTCATTATGTATATATGTATGCTCATGATCATATGCTATACTAGAGATGTTTTTATTTGTTTATTATATCATATATGAACAAGGGGTGATATCACCACCCTAGGGATTACTAATATCCTCTATTGAGATTTAGCAGGCATGGCTCATACCAGATATGTTGAGGTTCTCATGCGCTCTACAGTGAGCACATGTCCCCAAGTTGGAGCAAGATGTTATCCCCTAGCCTAGGGATAACTAAGGAGATCATGTCTCGAGGACCACAGTTCCTAGACATGGAGCACCGAGAGCCAGATGACTTGGGCATGGCCCCAGAGGGCCCCTCTTTTCATCAGTGCAGTCCACTAATCACCGACAGCAGTATCCATCCCACCAGTCCGGTCTTGGAGTAACAGTGAGTCTTGCTCCATGACATAATGAGTATGGGTATCATGGTATGTATCACAACGATTTTTGAAGCACTTGAATATGTTGTATTGAATCCTTCTTCATTTCATAACATTTTCTTGTAAATTATGCTCTTTGCCTCATTCATACTTGGAAGGGTGACATGGTTCCCTAGTAAGTTGATTTCCCTTTAGAATGGGTTGCCACTGGGTGGGTCTGTGAAAGGTCGTCATATGTTCCCTCCATACTTACCACTTTCCATCTTTATTCCTCTCATCTCCCCTATCCTTGTTTGGGAATTTGGATTAGATACACTAGGAAAGGTTTGTACCTTACCTCGTGAGAAGAAGGGGATAAAGGCCCAAAGGGTAAAAGTAGCTAGCAAGAGTTAAAATCCAATGTTGAAAACTTCAAGATGCTTCACACAGGGATACTCGAGAAAGCAGTGAAAATATTCTCAGTAAGAAAGGGGGACCCATAAGATAATAAAAACACTCAAGGTATTAGTTGATGGATAGGGGATCTCATCATGAGTCGGCCTATTATGACCATGGGCATGTAGTGGTATGACATTACCATTTATCTGGTCACCAAACCAAGGTAGTGGCTCTTGGTGGCATAGCCAAGAGAAAGGGGTCTCATTACGAGCCAGCCTTCTCATTTCCATGAAATGTTTGTGGATAACGTTGTCACCTTTGGTCATCAAGCCAGGATAGTGGCCCTCAAATATTCCCTTGAAGCACAAGAGAAAAAGATCAAAAGAAATAAAGATAAGAATAAAAGGCAATGAATGGGCTAGGAAACAATTGCATTTATGACAATGTGCATCTCACCCTCTACAAAGGAACCCACAGGTAAGACTTTACATTTCCCTATTATTACATGCACCCCATTCCCAAACATCTACCCCATGCCACCTCATACACTTACATGACTTGGAATAGATCCCACCTGGGAAACACCCCAAAGTTAAGAGAGGTTAGCCCGATAGGACACCCTGAGACCTTTTCCAAACCTAACTTTCCAAATTGCATAACGTCTTTGAGCATTTGTCTGGGTTAAGGGGGGTTTGATGCAAATGTTTGGGTAATTTAATTATTGGATGTGATTTACATGCTATGATCCCTGTGACTTATGAACCCCTGGAGGGTGTACTTATTGTTTCTACAAGACCTTGCCTGGTGGATAGGTACACATGAGAGAATGATTAGCTCAGACCTTCATGGGGATTAAATCCCATAGATGGATGTTGAAACCCCAACCAGGGGTAAGAAGAAATTGAAGACTTGTATCGAGAGAAAGAAGGATGCTTCCTTTGGAGGCACCTTGGCAAACCTAGGCCTAGGGGGACTTTGCTCCTCCCACATGGATGTTAGCACTTGAGGGCCCTGGACATCACCATCATATCCTTAGACGTCATCTAGAGCTAGGGTTCCAGTTTGGAGGAATTTATGAGCCTAGTGGAACATGTGGGCATCATCTAGGGGTTCTGAAGGCCAAGCGTCCCACATTTCTATCTCAGTGTTCCACTTTTAGGGATCAACCTCACTCTAGAGGGGCATGACGTCACCCTTGGAGGTGTTTCTAGATACAAATTAATTTTATTATGTCAAAAATGAATTTTATTGTAAATCGACCAGGTCGGCCTTTTTTTTACCTAAAATTAATTAAAGGTCAAAATTTTGTATAAATAAGCATAAAGTACTCTCATTTTCACATAACAACTTGTCATACAAGACAAGAGGTCTGAACTTTGTGCCCCAGTGAGGTCTATTGGCTGAAATTGTGAGGCACACTCTTGTATAAGGCTATGTTTTGGACCTTGGATAAATCTTGGAATTTTTTATGGTGATCTTGCATGGTATTCTCATGATTATTCTTGGTGCAAGTAAGTAAAATATGCATTTTTTGTCATATATTGAATGGTTTGTGTATGGTTTTATTTGCTCATACAAGATTATGAAATTGCATGGTATACTTAATGCTTGAAGTAAGGAACTTAAATTGCTACTTTCTTACTTTCTATTTGTCAAGCTTTTCATTGAATTGATCTAGTGACTAGTGAAACCCTAGAGCCCTAAATTGTTAGCAGTCTAAGGATTTTGACTTAGTTATCTTTGCATAAGTTTTACTCCATAAGAAGCCTAAGGAGAGCAAGGTGTTAGGTCCTAGAATTTCCTACACCCTAGCATTTTGTCTCTTGAGGTCAATGCATAGGGGGCCTTAAGTTACTACTTCTCCTATGCATTTTCTTTCTTAGACTTTTGTGCATTATCATAAACTGATTTGCAGCCTTAGAAGAAGTCATCCACTTTGACTCCATAATCCCTAGAAGGCACTAGTTTTTGCCTCTCTATTGTTGAAGGATTGATCAAACACTCAAACACTTTTCTCCTAAGCTTTTATTAACTATCTCTAACCCTAGTTTAGCCTAGATCACTAACTTATTTGTTGTTGTTATAAATGTTTGCTACATCCATATAATTGCAGAAAATTTTTTGCATACTCAACATTAACTGCTAGCTAATCATTTCAAAAATTGCTTCTGACAATTTATTATCATTCTACATAGTCGATGTTATCTTTTCATTGTCTTTTCAAGCTTTTTTGAGGAGTATTTGTTGCATTTGTTACATTTTATCAATTGTTCTCGTAAACTTATTAATTGTTGCAATTTCATATCAGATAGCACTTATTGTCACTCTTTATTGTCTATTGAGGTATTATTATCATATTTGTAATTGAAATTATTGTATATGCATGCTATATTGTCTTGTTCCAAGAAGGTACATCAAGCACTTCATTAACCTCATTTTTTAGACACGGATTTAGTGACTTTGGTAACTAGTGAGAAGGGGGGGGATATATTTTGAACATAACCCTAATTTTCCATCCCATTATGTTACCAAGGATGCCTCCCCTGGGGTAGACATTCCCTATCCCTAAAGTGGGGATTTCCTATTAAGGTGACAGTTATAGGATATCATGTTGTTACGCCAATCTCCCTTACTTTCCTTGGGCTTTGGACAAGTACAGATTGTGTAATAACAGTTTGCATTGGGACACGTGATTTTGAGAGATATTGAAATTATCTAAATTGGAGTCTTTTCTTGGTGCCCTAGGCTTCCTAGGCCACCAAGGTGTCTTGTTTATCCTAGTAACTCTCTTGTTATCGTTAATAAAAATCTACACCCATTAGGTCTGCATCAAAATATACTTTATCTTTTACTTTAACTTGTTTTTCAACTGTGGAAATTTTCTTGGAAGCCACTATTATCGTTCTATTGCTTATTGGCTAACTTTTTGTCTGTTTACTTGCTAATTTTTGTGGTTGAAACTCGCTATTGTAGAAAATATTTTCTATAGCCACTTGGATGTTACAATAATTCTCTAAAAACCCTATCTAACGGCCCTCTTTCACCGTCAAAGTTTGTGCTTGAATATTGGAAAGTTATCAATTGGTTTAGTGCTTCATTATCCAATAACTACTTCATAATTTTAATGGTTATTTCTACAGTAAATAATTGGTTTCATTGTTGATATATATATATATCAACAATGAAACCAATTATATATTTTTTTATAGTTGTAATTTAGGATAGCAAAGCTTCACTTGCTTGTCCATTGGAATATCAAGCTTGTATACTTGTTTTTTTCTTGTCTCGGGTAGGTACAATTATCTTCTACATGCACTCAAGCATTTGTCAACCATTTACCATCACCAAGACTTGATTCCAATCCATCTTCTACTTTTTATCTTGAATTATAGGGGCATCATCTTCCATTACTCCACTTTCCATCTCATTTCCCCCTAGGGTCACCCGGGATACCCCCCTTGTGTAGGATTTCTCATTCACTAAAGTGAGGGGAGTAGTTACCTAAGGTGACAGTGGGTAGGTATTCCCATAGTTCTCTCCATATTGTGGATTAGGTCAGGCTTTTTCCAACCTACAATTTGTGTGATAACAAGGCCCGCATAAATGCTTAGGCTGACCTTGGTCACCTAAAGTAATATAAAATAATGTTATTTACTAGGTTGGCTCTTAAGCCATATCTGAGGAATACAATTAATGAGGGTACTTAGCCATAAATGACCACAAGTAAAAATTACCATCATTTCAACACCCCCACGTAATATGAGCATGGGGACATGAAGAAGAATGATATAGTACAAAAAGAGTGGGCATACCTTATTCAATAAAAGGGAAATTGTCATTGAAATAAGATAGAGTGTGTTTGTGATAAACCATCTAATGGATTATGATATTTATCTATCCATCTAATAAAGAGTCATTGTAAAGAGACACGAATATGAGAGAATGAATATTAAAGAGTAAGTGGGCATACCCAACTCAATGAAGTAGTAGGCATCACTGAGGTAAGAATTAGTGGGTTTGTGATGACCCAACTCAATGAAGAGTAATTTGTAGCTGAAGTAAGAGAGAGTGACATTGTGATGACCCAATTCAATATAAAAGTGGACCCAATAATATGTTGGAAGAATGTTGCCACCAAATTGCTCATCTTTTAGGAGATTATGAAACTAAACTACACATCTAAAAAAGAAGTGTTGGAAGAAACATCTTGTAGAAGAATAAACTCGAAGCTACTCATCCTTTGAAGGAAAGAGATCACTAAACTACTCTTCGTCTAAAGGAATGTTTCAACCAAGCTCCCCAATGGAGGAAGGTTGGAAGAAAAATACAAGTCATGCTACACCTCTAATAGAATAATAGTGCCATTGATCTATACATCTAAAGAAGTGTTAGAAGGAACATTTTGTAAGAGAGAAGAGATGGAAGTACCCAACTCTAATAATATGTTTCATAGCTAGAAAGAGAGAAGGAAGATTCAACTCCATACATTTGAGGAAGCTTGAACAAAACTAAGAAGGCTTGAATACAAGATGGGTGTGGGTGTCTGAATACCCATCACATATACTACTAAGAGAGCACAACCGTGAAAGAAGATTGAATACAATATAAGAGATTGAACCCCACTAAATAATCTCAAATAAAAAAAGGGTGTAGGAGTGTACATACCCAACATAGATGCATATGAGAGAGCACGGCTCATACGGAAGCCCAATTATAAGATGGGAGTGGATTTATCAATACCCATCTCCTCACAAAGAGTGGTCATGACCAAAATATAGAATATAGGCAACTAAAATACAAGATGTGATTTGTGGATAACTGATCCAGGTGGATATCGGTGGCCACCCACCTTTTTTTACTGGCTCAAAACAGTTTTCTGGCAATTTTGGCAATTTACTATTTTTAGCAGGTTTTAACTTCCGGGGCCATTTTGAGGGCCTAAATGAAGGTTTTTCAAGATAGAGGTTCTCAATGATGCTCAAAGGCATGATTGAGTGCCCAAAATGAATCTCCTCGATGATACCTTTCCAACATGCTATCATACGCCTAAAACAAAGATCATATGCAAAAGTTACGACCGCGGGAAGTTGATGTAATAACTTACCCAAATGGGGTGGGGCCCACATGACTTTTGGCGCTTCATCTCCTAGGGTTAGGTTTTTGGATGTCTAGGGTTTTGGGCATTCCTATTTATTGTAAAAGAAGGCCTTCAGAGCCTCATTGTAATCATCTTCTTGCGATTGACCGCAATCGTCACATCTCTTCTCACATCTCTTCTCAGAGATAAGTCGCCACCATTCTAGCGAGTCTTTCACTGTGTATTTTTACAGTCTCTGTACATTTCTTTCATTAATAGAAATTGTTTATTACTGTATATCTGTGTTTATGGTTGCATCTATGATACATTTCTGTTATATTATTGAATATCTGTGATATCTCTGTGAATTTATTTATTATATCTCCAATCTCATTTCGTGTAGAAAATAATCCGGATCAGTGGTATCAGAGCAGGTTGTTCTTGAACATTTTTCTTTCAGTGCATGTCCTCGACGAGGTCTGAGTATAGCAAGTTGGGTCTCGAGATTGTATCTCTTGAAGATAATCACTCTCGCACACCCAAGAAACCCTCAATGGCCGAAGAAAAGAAAAACGACGAAGCAAACGATCATATCAATCTGTTGCTTGAGCAAGCTCTCACGTGACAGAGGGAAAAAAATGATGGAGAATTTTTCCCACATCCTTAAACGTCTGTCGATAGCATCAGGCACATATTCATCAAGAAGCCACTTTGGAGGCACCTCGCCTTTCAAAGTACAAGTTAATTTTGATATTCATGTATTTGAAGGAAAGATAGATGCAGAAGCCCTAGAAAAATGGTTAACTCTGCTAGAAGGTTATTTCTCTGTTCACAATTTTTTCGATAAAGAAAATATCACCTTCGCACTCCTTAAATCTCTCCCTCATGTCAAACATTGGTGGGAAACTTACTGGGAGCAAATTTCCACAGAGGAGTCTGGAATATATGGGGCCGATCCCACTTGGGATTTTTTTGTGGATGCGGTAAAGGAACAGTATTACCCTGTTGGAAACTATGAGGACCAGTACATGACATGGACCACACCGTGGCAAGAGAGGGGCCAAGCAGTTATGGAGTTCACCAATACCTTCCATACCTTGCGCACCAAGCTGGGTATCAAAGACTCTGAGGGACATTTGGTTCTGAAATACCGTGGGGCTCTACACAGATACATCTAGACTGAAATGGATTTTCTGGACATCTCATCACTCGGTGTTGCTTATCGATATGTTGTTAAAATTGAGAAGAAATTTAAGCACAAGAACAAACGGGAATTCGGGTCTGCAAATCCGCAACAACTAAAGTATGACAAAGACGACCCTAACAAACAATCTCCAAAAAACCAGTCCAAGACATAGGAAAAGAAGGGTCACGGGAAGACAAAGAAGGACACCGAAAAATGGTGTGATTTCCACAAAATCCCCTGGCACAACATAGATGAATGTCGCTCAAAATAGTCATTGGTGGCTGATATCAAAGACAAGGAGCCAAACCTTGATTCAGAGTATGATTCTAAAAATATTGGTAAACGACAGATCATTGACGCAGAACCCACTGCTATTGTCGCGACTGCAACAATTCAACCAGAAGAACCAACAGATCCTGAAGAGGGGGAGCGCCTTTTTCATTCACAGATTTGGGTGAAGGGGACCCTGCTGCATTTTATTGTTGATAGTGAAAGCCAGAAAAACCTCATCTCAGTAGAGGTCGTCAAACAGTTGGGATTGTCGACAACACCACACCCACAGCCATACAACATCGGGTGGCTTCGGCAAGGAAAATATCTCCATGTCAGCTAACAGTGTCAGTTTTCATACGGCATCCAACCCTTCAAGGATGAGGTATTATGTGATGTTACCCCACTGGATGTCTGTGATGTTCTCTTGGGCCAACCATATATGTGGAGATGCCATGTTGTTTATGAGTCTCGACCCCATATTGTCATTGTTACTTTGGGGGGTCATCTCTATAGAATACCAGAGGTAGTTCCAACTATTGTTCCACCTAAAAAGTGTCGCAAGGTAGTATCTCATACTGAAAAATTCAGCTTCTTCACATTCTGTTCAAAAGGGGAACAGAAGGACACTGCAACCACTACAGCCTCGCCCCCTGCACCTTCTATACAACAGAAGCAGGTCGACAAGGTTGCAGCAAAGCGCAAAGATTCCTTCTGCACACCTTCCTCTCATGTATCCCAACTTGTTGAACAACCTTAGCTTCAACAGGTTCATGACAAACTTCCACAAACTAAGCAGTGCGACGTCTCCAACAATACAAGCAGCTCACCAAGATGCAGATCCAGCAAATACTTTTCTCTCTCCCCATGGAACTCAATGCAATGGAGACCATTGCTTCCTAGGTGGATATCGGTGGCCACCCACCTTTTTCGACTGGCTCAAAACAATTTTCTGTCAATTTTGGCAATTTACAATTTTTAGCAAGTTTTAACTTCCAGGGCCATTTTGAGGGCCTAAATGAAGGTTTTTCGAGATCGAGGTTCTCAATAATACCCAAAATCATGATTGAGCCACTAAAATGAATATCCTCGACGATACCTTTCCAACGAGCTATCATACTCCTAAAACAGAGATCGTATGCAAAAGTTACGACCCCGGGAAGTTGATGTACAAACTTACCCAAATGGGGCCCACATGACTTTTGGCGCTTCATCTCCTAGGGTTAATTTTTTGGATTTCTAGGGTTTTTGGCATTCCTGTTTATTGTAAAAAAAGGCCTTCAGAGCCTCATTGTAATCATGTTCTTGTGAATGAGCGCAGCCCTCACATCTCTTCTCAGAGATAAGTCACCACCATTCTAGCGAGTCTTTCACTCTGTATTTTTACAGTCTTTGTACATTTCTTTCATTAATAGAAATTGTGTATTACTATATATCTGTGTTTATGGATGCATCTCTGATACATTTATGTTATATTATTGAATATCTGCGATATCTCTGTGCATTTATTTATTATATCTCTGATCTCATTTCATGCCGAAAATAATCTGGATCAGTGGTATCAGAGCAGGCTGTTCTTGATCGTTTTTTTTTCAATGCATGTCCCCGACGAGGTTCGAGTATAGGAAGTTGGGTCTCGACCTTGTCTCTCTTGAATACAATCGCTCTCTCACACCCAAGAAACCCGCAATGGCCAAAGAAAATAAAAATGATGGAGCAGACGATCTTATCAATCTGTTGCTTGAGCAAGCTCTCACGCGACAGAGGGACAAAATGATGGAGAATTTTTCCCACATCCTTAAACGCCTGTCGATAGCATCAGGTGCATCTTCATCAAACAACCACTTTGGACACACCTCACCTTTCAAGGTACAACTTAATTTTGATATTCCTGTATTTGAAGGACAGATAGATGCAAAAGCCCTAGAAAAATGGCTAACTCTACTAAAAGGTTATTTCTTTGTTCACAATTTTTCCGACAAAGAAAAGATCACCTTCACACTCCTTAAATCTCTCCCTCATGTCAAACATTGGTGGGAAGCTTAGTGGGAGAAAAGTTCCACAGAGGAGTCTAGAATATATGGGGTTGATCCCACTTGGGGTTGTTTTGTGGATGCGGTAAAGGAACAATATTACCCTGTTGGAAACTATGAGGACCAGTACATGACATGGACCACACTGCGGCAAGAGAGGGGCCAAGAAGTTCTGGAGTTCACCAATACCTTCCATACCTTGCGCACCAAACTGGGTATCAAAGACTCCGAGTGACATTTGATTCTGAAATACCGTGGGGTTCTACACAGATACATCCAGACTAAAATGGATTTTCTGGACATCTCATCACTCGGTGTTTCTTATCGATATGTTGTTAAAATTGAGAAGAAATTTAAGCAGTAGAACAAATGGGAATTCGGGTCTGTAAATCTGCAACAACTAAAGTATGACAAAGACAGCCCTAACAAACAGTCTCCCGAAAACCAGTCCAAGACACAGGAAAAGAAGGGTCACAGGAAGACAAAGA
Organism: Picea engelmannii; assembly: GCA_009831015.1. Lineage (NCBI taxonomy): Eukaryota > Viridiplantae > Streptophyta > Pinopsida > Pinales > Pinaceae > Picea > Picea engelmannii. Next base: position 174,303 of record ML815694.1, read on the forward strand.
AGCACACCGGAAAATGGTGTGTTTTCCACAAAATCCCTTGGCACAACACCGATGAATGTCGCTCAAAATAGTCATTGGTGGTCGAGATCAAAGACAAGGAGCCAAACCTTAATTCAAAATCTGATTCTAAAAATACTGGTGAAGGACAGATCATTGACGCAAACCCCACTGTTATTGTCGCGACCGCAACAATTCAACCTGAAGAACCAATAGATCCTGAAGAGGGGGAGCGCCTTTTTCATTCACAGATATGGGTGAAGGGGACCCCGCTGCATTTTATTGTTGATAGAGGAAGCCAGAAAAACCTCATCTCAGCATAGGTCGTCAAACAGTTGGGATTGTCGACAACACCACACCCACAGCCATACAACATCGGGTGGCTTTGGCAAGGACGAGATCTCTGTGTCAGCCAACAATGTCGGTTGTCATACAGTATCCAACCCTTCAAGGATGAGGTATTATGTGATGTTGTCCCACTGGATGTATATGATGTTCTCTTGGGCCAACCATATATGTGGAGACGCCATGTTTTTTATCAGTCTTGACCCCGTAGTGTCATTGTTACTTTGGGGGGTCATCTCTACAGAATACCAGAGGTAGTTCCAACTATTGTTCCACCTAAAAAGTGTCGCAAGGTAGTATCTCATACTACAAAATTCAACTTATTCACAACCTGTTCAAAAGAGGAACAGAAGGACACTGCAACCACTACAGCCTCACCCCCTGCACCTTCTATCCAACAGAAGCAGGTCGACAAGGTTGCAGCAAAGCGCAAATATTCCTTCTGCACACCTTCCTCTCATGTAGCCCGACTTGTTGAACAACCTCAACTTCGACAGGTTCATGACAGACTTTCACAAACTAAGCAGCGCGACATCTCCAGCAATACAAGCAACTCACCAAGATGCAGATCCAGCAAACGCTTTTCCCTCTCCTCCGAGATCTCAATGCAATGGAGACCATTGCTTCCTAAGGAGAGAGGATTGATCCAGGTGGATATCAGTGGCCACCCACCTTTTCCGACTAGCTTAAAACAGTTTTCTGTCAATTTTGGCAATTTACTATTTTGAGCAAGTTTTAACTTCCAGGGCCATTTTGAGGGCCTAAATGAAGGTTTTTTGAGATTGAGGTTTTCAATGATATTCGATGGCATGATTGAGCAGAAAAGATCACCTTCGCACTCCTTAAATCTCTCTCTCATGTCAAACATTGGTGGGAAACTTACTGGCATCAAAGTTCCATAGAGGATTCTGGAATATATGGGGTCGATCCCACTTGAGATTTCATTTTTGGATGCGGTAAAGGAACAGTATTACCTTGTTGGCAACTATGAGGACCAGTACATGACATGGACCACACTGCGGCAAGAAAGGGGCCAAGCAGTTTCGTAGTTCACCAATACCTTCCATACCTTGCACGCCAAGCTAGGTATCAAAGCCTCCGAGCGACATTTGGCTTTGAAATACCGTGGGGCTCTACACAGATACATCCACACTGAAATGGATTTTCTGGACATCTCATCAATCGGTGCTGCTTATCGATATGCTGTTAAAATTGAGCAGAAATTTATGCACCAGAAAAAACGAGAATTCAGGTCTGCAAATCCGCAACAACTAAAGTATGACAAATATGGCCCTAACAAACAGTCTCCCGAAAACCAGTCCAAGACACAGGAAAAGAAGGGTCACGGGAAGACAAAGGAGGACACAAGAAAATGGTGTGATTTCCACAAAATCCCCTGGCACAACACCGATGAATGTTGCTCAAAACAGTCATTGGTGGCTGAGATCAAACACAAGGAGTCAAACCCTGATTCAAAATCTGATTCTAAAAATACTGGTAAAGGATAGATCATTGACGCAGACCCCATTGTTATTTTCGCAACCGCAACAATTCAAACAGAAGAACCAACAGATCTTGAAGAGAGGGAGCGCCTTTTTCATTCACAGATGTGGGTGAAGGGGACCCCGCTGCATTTTATTGTTGATAGCGGAAGCCAGAAAAACCTCATCTCATCAGAGGTCGTCAAATAGTTGGGATTGTCGACAACACCACACCCACAACCATACAACATCGGGTGGCTTCAACAAGGACGAGATCTCCGTATCGACCAACAGTGTCGGTTGTCATACAAAATCCAACCCTTCAAGGATGAGGTATTATGTGATGTTGCCCCACTGGATGTTTGTGATGTTCTCTTGGGCCAACCATATATGTGGATACGCCATGTTGTTTATGAGTCTCGACCCTGTAGTTTCATTGTTACTTTTGGGGGTCATCTCTACAGAATACCAGAGGTATTTCCAACTATTGTTCCACCTAAAAAGTGTCGCAAGGTAGCATCTCATACTTCAAAATTCAGCTTCTTCACAATCTGTTCAAAAGGGGAACAGAAGGACACTGCAACCACTACAGCCTCGCCCCCTGCACCTTCTATCCAACAGAAGTAGATCGACAAGTTTTGCAGCAAAGCCCAAAGATTCCTTATACACACCTTCCTCTCATGTAGCTTGACTTTTTGAACAACCTTAACTTCAATAGGTTAATGACAGATTTCCACAAACTAAGCAGCACGACGTCTCCAGCAATACATGCAGCTCACCAAGATGCAGATCCAACAAACGCTTTTCCCTCTCCCTCGGGAACTCAACGCAATGGAGACCATTGCTTCCTAAGGAGGGAGGATTGATCCAGGTGGATATCGATGGCCACCCACCTTTTTCTACTGGCTAAAAATAGTTTTCTGGCAATTTTGGCAATTTACTATTTTTAGCAGGTTTTAACTTCCGAGGCCATTTGGGGGGCCTAAATGAAGGTTTTTCAAGATCAAGGTTATAAATTATATCCAAATGCATGATTCATCCCCCAAAATGAATCTCCTCGATGATACCTTTCCAACGAGCTATCATACGCCTAAAACAGAGATCGTATGCAAAGTTACGACCCTGGGAAGTTGATGTACTAACTTACCCAAACGGGGCTCACATGACTTTTGGCGCTTCATCTCCTAGGGTTAGGTTTTTGGATGTCTAGGGTTTTTGGCATTCCTGTTTATTGTAAAAAAATGCCTTCAGAGCCTCATTGTAGTCATCTTCTTGTGAATGAGCGCAGCCGTCACATCTCTTCTCAGAGATAAGTTGCCACCATTCTAGCGAGTCTTTCACTCTGTATTTTTACAGTCTCTGTACATTTATTTCATTAATAGAAATTGTGTATTATTGTATATCTGTGTTTATGGTTGCATCTCTGATACATTTATGTTATATTATTTAATATCCGCGATATCTCTGTGCATTTCTTTATTATATCTCCGATCTCATTTCGTGCCGAAAATAATCTGGATCAGTGGTATCAGAGCAGGTTGTTCTTGATCGGGTTTTTTTTCAGTGCATGTCCCCGATGAGGTCCGAGTATAGAAAGTTGGGTCTCGAGATTGTCTTTCTTGAAGACAATCTCTCTCGCACACCCAAGAAACCCTCAATGGCGGAAGAAAAGAAAAACGACGGAGTAGACGATCCTATCAATCTGTTGCTTGAGCAAGCTCTCACGCGACCGAGGGACAAAATGATGGAGAATTTTTCCCACATCCTTAAATGCCTGCTGATAGCATCAGGCGCATCTTTATCAAGAAGTCACTTTGGAGGCACCCCGCCTTTCAAGGTACAAGTTAATTTTGATATTCCTGTATTTGAAGGACAGATAGATGCAGAAGCCCTAGAAAAATGGTTAACTCTACTAGAAGGTTGTTTCTTTGTTCACAATTTTTTCGACAAAGAAAAGATTACCTTCGCACTCCTTAAAGATCTTCCTCATGTCAAACATTGGTGGGAAACTTACTGCTAGAAAAGTTCCACAGAGGAGTCTGGAATATATGGGGCCGATCCCACTTGGGATTTTTTTTGTGGATGTGGTAAAGGAACAGTATTACCCTGTTGGAAACTATGAGGACCAGTACATGACATGGACCACACTGCGGCAAGAGAGGGGCCAAGCAGTTTTGGAGTTCACCAATACCTTCCATACCTTGCACACCAAGTTGGGTATCAAAGACTTCGAGCGACATTTGGTTCTGAAATACCGTGGGGCTCCACACAGATACATCCAGACTAAAATGGATTTTCTGGACATCTCATCACTCGGTGTTGCTTATCGATATGCTATTAAAATTGAGAAGAAATTTAAGCACTAGAACAAACGGGAATTCGGGTCTGCAAATCTGCAACAACTAAAGTATGACAAAGATGGCGGTAACAAACAGTCTCCTGAAAACCAGTCCAAGACACAGGAAAAGAAGGTTCACGGGAAGACAAAGAAGGACACCGGAAAATGGTGTGATTTCCAAAAAATCCCCTGGCACAACACCGATGAATGTCGCTCAAAAAAGCCATTGGTGGTCAAGATCAAAGACAAGGAGCCAAACCCTGATTCAGAATCTGATTCTAAAAATAGTGGTAAAGGACAGATCATTGACGCAGACCCCACTTCTATTGTCGCGACCACATCAATTCAACCAGAAGAACCAACAGATCCTGAAGAGGGGGAGCACATTTTTCATTCACAGATGTGGGTGAAGGGGACCCCGCTGGATTTTATTGTCCATAGTGGAATCCAGAAAAACCTCATCTCAGCAGAGGTCATCAAACAGTTGAGATTGTCGACAACACCACACCCACAGCCATACAACATCGAGTGGCTTTGGCAAGGATGAGATCTCTGTGTCAGTCAATAGTGTCGGTTGTCATATGGCATCCAACCCTTCAAGGATGAGGTATTATGTGATGTTGCCCCACTGGATGTCTGTGATGTTCTCTTGGGCCAACCATATATGTGGAGATGTCATGTTGTTTATGAGTCTCGACCCCCGTATTGGCATTGTTACTTTGGGGGGTCATCTCTATAGAATACCAGAGGTAGTTCCAACTATTGTTCCACCTAAAAAGTGTCGCAAGGTAGTATCTCATACTATAAAATTCAGCTTCTTCACAATCTGTTCAAAAGGGGAACAGAAGGACACTGCAACCACTATAGCCTTTCCCCCTGCACCTTCTATCCAAAAGAAGTAGGTCAACAAGGTTGCAACAAAGCGCAAAGATTCATTCTGCACACATTCCTCTCATGTAGCTCGACTTGTTGAACAACCTCAGCTTCAACAGGTTAATGACAAACTTCCACAAACTAAGCAACGCGACGTCTCCAGCAATACAAGCAGCTCACCAAGATGCAGATCCATCAAACGCTTTTCCCTCTCCCCTGGGAACTCAATGCAATGGAGACCATTTCTTCCTAAGGAGGGAGGATTGATCCAGGTGGATATCAGTGGCCACCCACCTTTTTCGACTGGCTCAAAACAGTTTTCTAGCAATTTTGGCAATTTACTATTTTTAGCAGGTTTTAACTTACGGGGCCATTTTGAGGGCCTAAATGAAGGTTTTTCAAGATAGAGATTCCCAATTATATCCAAAGGCATGATTGAGCCCCCAAAATGAATCTCCCCTACAATACCTTTCCAACGAGCTATCATACGCCTAAAACGGAGATCGTATGCAAAAGTTACGACCCCGGGAAGTTGATGTACTAACTTACCCAAACGGGGCCCACATGACTTTTGGCGCTTCATCTCCTAGGGTTAGGTTTTTGGATGTCTAGGGTTTTTGGAATTCCTGTTTATTGTAAAAAAAAGGCCTTCAGAGCCTCATTGTAGTCATCTTCTTGTGAATGAGTGCAGCCGTCATATCTCTTCTCAGAGATAAGCCGCCACCATTCTAGCGAGTCTTTCACTCTATATTTTTACAGTCTCTGTACATTTCTTCCATTAATAGAAATTGTGTATTATTGTATATCTGTGTTTATGGTTGCATCTCTGATACATTTTTGTTATATTATTGAATATCTACGATATCTCTGTGCATTTCTTTATTATATCTCCAATCTCATTTCGTGCCGAAAATAATCCAGATCAGTGGTATCAGAGCAGGTTGTTCTTGATCGTTTTTTTTTCAGTGCATGTCCTCGACGAGGTTTGAGTATAGAAAGTTGGGTCTCGAGCTTGTATCTCTTGAAGACAATCTCTCTCGCACATCCAAGAAACCCTCAATGGCAGAAGAAAAGAAAAACGACGGAGCAGACGATCCTATCAATCTATTGCTTGAGGAACCTCTCACGCGACAGAGGGACAAAATGATGGAGAATTTTGCCCACATCCTTAAATGCCTGCCGATAGCATCAGGTGCATCTTCATCAAGCGGCCACTTTGGAGGCACCTCGCCTTTCAAGGTACAATTTAATTTTGATATTCCTATATTTGAAGGACAAATAGATGCAGAAGCCCTAGAAAAATGGTTAACTCTGCTAGAAGGTTATTTCTCAGTTCACAATTTTTTCGACAAAGAAAATATCACCTTCGTACTCCTTAAATCTCTCCCTCATGTCAAACATTGGTGGGAAACTTACTGGGAGCAAAGTTCCATAGAGAAGTCTGGAATATATGGGGTTGATCCCACTTGGGATTTTTTTGTGGATGCGGTAAAGGAACAGTATTACCCTGTTGGCAACTGTGAGGACCAGTACATGACATGGACCACACTTCGAAAAGAGAGGGGCCAAGTAGTTCCGGAGTTCACCAATACCTTCCATACCTTGCGCACCAAGCTGGGTATCAAAGAATCCGAGCGACATTTGGTTCTGAAATACCGTGGGGCTCTCCACAGATACATCCAGACTGAAATGGATTTTCTAGACATCTCATCACTCTGTGGTGCTTATCGATATGCTGTTAAAATTGAGCAAAAATTTAAGCACCAGAACAAACGGGAATTCAGGTCTTCAAATCCGCAACAACTAAAGTATGACAAATACAGCCCTAACAAACAGTCTCCTGAAAATCATTCCAAGACACAGGAAAAGAAGGGTCACGGGAAGACAAAGAAGGACACCGGAAAATGGTGTGATTTCCACAAAAGCCCCTGGCACAACACCGATGAACGTCGCTCAAAAAAGTCATTGGTGGTCGAGATCAAAGTCAAGGAGCCAAACCCTGATTCAGAAACTGATTCTAAAAATACTGGTAAAGGATAGATCATTGACGTAGACCCCACTGCTATTGTCGCGACCGCAGCAATTCAACCAGAAGAACCAATATATCCTGAAGAGGGGGAGTGCCTTTTTCATTCATAGATGTGGGTGAAGGGGACCCCGCTGCATTTTATTGTTGATAGTGGAATCCAGAAAAACCTCATCTCAGCAGAAGTTGTCAAACAGTTAGGATTGTCGACAACACCACACCCACAGCCATACAACATCGGGTGGCTTCCACAAGGACGAGATCTCCGTGTCAGCCAACAGTGTCAGTTGTCATACGGCATCCAACCCTTCAAGGATGAGGTATTATGTGATGTTTTCCCACTGGATGTCTGTGGTGTTCTCTTGGGCCAACCATATATGTGGATACGCCATGTTGTTTATGAGTCTCGACCCCGTAGTTTCATTGTTACTTTGGGGGGTCATCTCTACAGAATACCAGAGGTAGTTCCAACTATTGTTCCACCTAAAAAGTGTCTCAAGGTAGTATCTCATACTGCAAAATTCAGCTTCTTCACAATCTGTTCAAAAGGGGAACAGAAGGACACTGCAACCACTACAGCCTCGCCCCCTACACCTTCTATCCAATAGACGCAGGTCGACAAGGTTGCAGCAAAGCGCAAAGATTCATTTTGCACACCTTCCTCTCATGTAGCCCAACTTGTTGAACAACCTCAGCTTCAACAGGTTCATGACAGACTTCCACAAACTAAGCAGCGCGACATCTCCGACAATACAAGCAGCTCACCAAGATGTAGATCCAGCAAACGCTTTTCCCTCTCCCCCGGGAACTCAAAGCAATGGAGACCATTGCTTCCTAAGGAGGGAGTATTTATCCAGGTGGATATCGGTGGCCACCCACCTTTTCCGATTGGCTCAAAACAGTTTTCTAGCAATTTTGGCAATTTACTATTTTTAGCAGGTTTGAACTTTCGGGGCCATTTTGAGGACCTAAATGAATTTTTTTCGAGATTGAGGTTCCCAATGATAGCTGAAGTCATGATTGATCCCCCAAAATGAATCTCCTCAAGGATACCTTTCGAACGAGCTATCATGCACCTAAAACGGAGATCGTATGCAAAAGTTACGACCCCGAGAAGTTGATATACTAACTTACCCAAACGAGGCCCACATGACTTTTGGCGCTTCATCTCCTAGGGTTAGGTTTTTGGATGTCTAGGGTTTTGGGCATTCCTGTTTATTGTAAAAAAAGGCCTTCATAGCCTCATTGTAATCATATTCTTGTGAATGAGCTCAGCCGTCACATCTCTTCTCAGAGATAAGCCGCCACCATTCTAGCGAGTCTTTCACTCTGTATTTTTACAGTCTCTATACATTTCTTTCATTAATAGAAATTGTGTATTATTGTATATTTGTGTTTATGGTTGCATCTCTTATACATTTTTTTTATATTATTGAATATATGTGATATCTCTATGCATTTCTTTATTATATCTTCGATCTCATTTCGTGTCGAAAATAATCTGGATCAATAACCAACTTGAAAACATGGTTCATTGTAGTTGAGATAAATAACTGAGAATATTTGTGAATACTCATGTTAACATAGGTCTAGCCTTATGTTCAAAAACATCCCTAAAGATGGACAAGAGGCTAGGAAGAAAAAGCATTAGATAACACCTTCCCCATGTAATTTTGAACACAGACCATGTGAAGATAGAAACTCCCCAAAACACCATATTACCAATACCAACATGATTCTACACTTAGGTAAAGGGAGATTATGAATGAAGTTTGAATGATAGAGACCACAAAGTAGGTTGGTCAACTAAAGGAGAACTAAGGATCACAATATTTTGATGAGACTGAATCTACCACTAAACGTACATCCAAGAGAAACCAAGAGAATGAACCTACATACAGTATGGAAAAGAAGGATAAATTTCACAGTGTGGAAGACAAGGATATGCACAAACAAGCTGATCCACTGAAAGAAGTTGAGAATCATTAGTAAAGTCATCAATAAAATAGAGTGAGACATATCTTGCATACTTATTTGTGTAAAGTGCATCAAAGGAGTTGAAAGGGGTATGCCTTTGCATACAAGAAGTCATAGGCTTGTGAGAGGCATTATGAGTCACAACCAAAAACTAAGTAAGCCTCACATCACCAACCATTGCATCTAATAAAAAGATACCAATTCCTAAAATGTAAGGGATATCTCCAAATAAGGTGGAGTCAACATCGAGAATATCATATTTTGAATCAAGTAATCTAAATCTCCAAAGTACAATGTCATATGTGTGTTGAAGAAATAGTTCATCTAGTCTAGCAAAAGGAAGTCTCCATGAAGACTTCAAGAGATCCCACTAAAGAGGCCAAAAAGAGGGTTTGAAACTCTACAATAAATATGATCTAGAAACCCAAGTACTACAGCCCTTAGGGAAAATTCCATTAGTTAATAATCTCTTAGATCACTTGTATAACCTAGAAAATTATATTTCCAAGTAATCATCTAAACAAAATATCAGAGGTGGACCCCCCTAAAGGCCCTAAATAAGAAATTTTAAACTCCCAAGTTTGCAATGATGATGCCACTAGCAAAGATCTTAAGAAAAAAAACTTTGAAATATAGGAGAAAACCAAATAATCCCACCATTGTCCCAAAAAACAATAATGAATTTTGGATAAAACAAAGAGAGATGGGGTGCATGACCTTAGAAGAGCATTGATATACAAAAGGAATCCCTTGAATTTGTCAAAAAACCCAAAAAACACCAAAAGAGAAGGGAAACGATGATGAAGAGGTTGAAAAGAATCCTAAAAATTGTTGTTGTTCTAAAATAGGCTTGAAAAACCCTAGTTTTAGACTTGCACTACCTCGAAAAAAGTAGAATTTGGGCTAAAAAGGAGGGGGTTGGTGTAGATGAGAGAGTTTCCCTAAAAATGGCACAAATTTGCAAAAAATCCCCTTCTCTCCACTAAATAGAACAAAAAGCTACCAAAGAAGGAGGACCCTAGTAAAAAAAAGGCCTAAAATTTTGTTGTTGTCTGAAAAAAATGTGTTAAAAACCTTTGTTCCAGTGTTAGTGTCCTACCCTAACCCCATTATGATACTTTATTGTATGAGGCCATCTTCCTTGAATAAGGCCCACTAAATAGTTAGTTAATAGTCACTCATTGTAAAAAGGGTCATATTCATTAATAAGGCCCAAATTAGTTAGTAGGCCCTCTTTATAAATGAGTCCATAGGCAGTTAAGATTCCCTATTGATATTTATATATTGAGTAGAAGATTATATAATGTTTTATCGAGAATTAATATTGTATTTGGAGCTTTACTTTTCGAGGTTGCCTCCTTGAAGAGGCAAGTGAACATAGCTCTTTATTCTTGAATATCATTAGTACAAGAGATTTTTCTTAGAGTTTATCCATTTTATCTTGTGTTCTTTGGTTTTTCATGGGTATCCTATTACTTTCTATGTGATTGCTCTAGATTTCTAGAGTTAAGTACATTACAAGTGGTTTCAAAGCTCTTTCTTGCGCCAAAAAAGGGAGAATTTTTTTCTCTTTTTGCAAATTTTTGACAGGAAAAAGAGGATGGCAACATCCATATCAATTTATGAAACTTTCTATGTATAATTTGAAGAAATGAGTTTCATATACGAATTCCTCTCAAAAAAATACCCAAGTTCAAAAAAGAAATAGTCCAAAAACGGAGTCCGTGAAGTGGAGTTATCACTAATTAAAATTAGCCTTTTTTAGGGTTTTTTTCCAATGACGACAACGAATTTTACAAATTATATATCTTTTGATAGAGTTCATATATTTCAATCAAACTAGTGCTAATAGATCTAGATAAGCCATGGAATTTCACAATTGGGGTCATAATAGCCAATCTGAGAAGTATAGTAGAAGCTATGATCATTTTACATATTTGGCCTCGAACCCTACCTTGAAAAAGTAAGTTATTTTCCAGTGATTTTAAGAGATTTTTATTGTGTCAACGATCTCCTAAATTTTTGAAAAAAAAAATTAGAGATGTGTGTCAATGTCTTTAAATAACACGGTGATATGTCGTTCATCTAGTAAAATTGTGGTCAAGGAAGAATAGACATAGGAAATACAAATGGAATCACATTATTGGAAACCCTTGTAACACATGTTGGTGCCCCTTTGAGTAGTACCACAACAAATAGTACCTCTATACATAATCTCATCTCTGCTTACCCTCGGGTATAAAGGAGGTCCCCTACATATACCTGAAACTAGCTTTAGATAAGCTAATCGGTCATATTGTTGCTATAATACATCGATAACAACAGTCGGGGATATCACTCTCTAGTACCTACGTAGTTCAGTAGTACAACTAAGGACATGATTGAACCTCCTTATTTAGTAAATTGAGATATTCAGCCAAGTACTACTAGTATACCCCACACATATAGCAGAGAGCTACAACACTTGACACTCTCTTGTCCTCGGGTATATTGTAGTGAATGCTTTCTTTAATGGTTTTTTTTTCTTGTTGCTACATATGCAAGGTACAATTTCTTAGAAACCCTAGGAGGGATTAAGAGTATTTATTCCCTTCCCTATTTGTATCCATCTTAATTTGTTGAAGCATTTAAGACTTTCCCAATGGATTAAAATCCATTCTCCCCCTAGGTTTTGTCTTAGCTAGTTTCAAGACCTAGGGTTTACGAGGCTATAAACATTAGGGTTTGATCCTAGTTCATTTGAATTCTCAAACTAGACGTCCTAGAAGAAGGAGACTGCATCTAAGGTTTATGAGGCTATAAAACCTAGTTTTCATCTTTGAGACTTGTTCCTAGGCCTATGAGGCTATATTCTTAGGGTTTCAATTCTTCTCTTCTAAGTCCTCTAGATTATAATTCAAGGTTTTGAATGACTCCATTTTCCCAAATGGAAAATGAAACTAGTCTAATACTTGCAAATGATATAACTCCCTTAAAACACATACTCTCTCTCAAAACACTTTAGTATGGTAGAAAAGAAGATCACAGAGCAATAAAATAAAATAGATGCAGAAATAAAACATAGAAGATACACAATACAATAGAGACACAAATATACATGGTTCACCCAATATTGGCTACGTCCACCAGAGAAATTGCCAGGCCCTTCCTTTATTAGTATTCAGCAAATGAAGAGATACAACCTACAACACACTTGTTGTAACTTCATCTTCTTTCTCTCACAATATCCTCTCTTAGAATACAATATTCGCTCGCATACACAAACACAATACAATCCCCTCATACGAAATGGGTTGCCTTCTTGGGAAAAAAATCCTTAACATAACTTCTACAGTCAGATCTGTGACCTTATAATGAATGGTAGATTGACTGCAAAATTATAATATTTTACAAGACAATTTTCCCAAAAAAATCTCTTCGGGGGTGTTACCCCCCCCCCATAGACCCCCCTGGTGATAGATGTGGGGGGGGGGAATCCCCCCCGTCAAGAAATGGGATCCAAACATGGATAAAACAAGACCTCTGAATCAGGAAGATAATCAGACTCTACAACCAACTATCTCCCACTTGGAGATTGATCATAACAAATCCATTGTTGTTGTACCTAATGGACTATGATCCACCCTAGACCTGGAAAGTTTCTCATCTTCACCTTCATGCTTGAAGGCCAAATGAAACTAAGCAGGAACTCACCTTCTCCCTGGTTACTACATTTGTTAACATGTCTGTGGGATTATGGCTAGTATGTATCTTTTCCAACTTCAATTGTCCATCTTCCAAAACGGATCGTATGAAGTGGTACCTAACCTGTATATGTTTAGTCTTAGAATGGAAGGTTGATTTCTTTGCAAGATGAATGGCACTTTGGTTGTCACGGTACAACTTGTTATTCTTTGTTTCTTTCCCAATTCCTTCATAAACCTTTGTAACCAAATCATCTTTTTACTAGCCTTTGTAGTAGCAACATACTTTGGTTCCATTGTTGAAAGTGCAACAACCTTTTGCAGTTTCGAAATCCAACTTATTGTTGTTCCACCTACATTAAAAACATACCCTCTGGTTCTCCTACTATCTTTATCACCTACCATATCTGAATCAACATATCTTTGTAGAACAATGTTTTAACCTCCAAAACATAATGCATCAGTAGTAGTACCTCTCAAATACCTAGGAATCCACTTTACTGCCTCCCAATTTTCTTTCCCTAGTTAGTTCATATACCTGCTCACAAATCCCACTGCATGTGCAATATATGGTCTTGTGCATACCATCACATACATCACACTGCCAACTACGGATGAATAAGGGACCCTGGACATGTATTATATCTGCTCATGTGGCTTGGGACACATTTCCTTGGTTAATTTGAAATGGCTAGCCAAAGGTGTACTAACTAGTTTTTCATTTTTCATTCTAAACCTCTCCAACACCTTCTCTATGTACTCTCCCTGAGACAATGTCAATTTGCGATGTTTCCTATCTTTCATTATTCTCATACCAAGGATTTTCTTTGCAACACCGAAATCCTTCATCACAAATGAATTAGCTAATTTCCTTTTGAGCACATTTATATCATGTATGTTATACCCTACAATAAGCATGTCATCTACATATAATAGCAAGATAATATAGCTTCCATTTTCTAGACTCTTAAAATAAGCATAGTGATCAGAATGGCATCTACTATAAACTTGTTCTATCATAAACTTGTCAAAATTCAAATACCATCGCCTTGGAGCTTGCTTTAGTCCATACAAGCTCTTCTTCAATATGCATACCAAATTCTCATTCCCTTTGACCTCATGCCCCTGTGGATGTTGCATATAAATCTCTTCCTCCAAATACCCATTGAGAAAAGTTGTTTTTACATCTAATTATTCAATATGAAAATCTTTTACTGCCACAAGACTTAAATTAGTCCTAATTGAAGTCATTTGAACAACATGAGAAAATGTTTCATCAAAATCTATAACTTTCTTCTGTGCAAACCCCTTTACAACAAGTTTTTCCTTGTACCTCTTTTTGCCTCCATCTTCTTCCTTCAAACTGTAAACCCATTTATTTTGTAATTCTCTTTTTCCTACAGACAATTGAACCAAGTTCCAAGTATTTTTATTTTTCGAGTCCATTTCCTCTTTCGCCTTTCTCCCACCTGTTTTTAGTGTCTACCTACATTGCCTCTTCATAACCTTTTGGTTCACCAGAATCAGTCAACAATAAATAATTCAATGAATGAGAATATCATTTAGGGGGTCTACTTAACCTAGTAGATATTTTAACAACACTTGTAATAGTTTAAGGTACATGTTGCTCATGTTGTTGTACATTTTGAAATTCTAGTACCTTTGGAATTTCATTTTCTTTGATTTCATCAAGCACTATGTATTATGTGTTTTCCTTTTCTTGCTTCTTTCCCTGTAACTGATCTTTGTACATGACCTTTTCATAGAATACCACATCTCTACTCCTAGTGATTTTGTGATTTTCATAATCCCATAAATGATAACCAAAATCATTAACACTGTATCCAATAAAGGTACACTTCTTGTATTTTCCCTCAAGGTTTGTTCTATTATCAATATGGACAAATGATTATTTATTAAGTAAACAATATTATCTACAACATCTGCCCAAAACTGTAAGGGAAACCCTACATGCAATCTCATACTCCTTGCATGTTCCATGATTGTTTTATCCATCCTTTCTGACACACCACTTTCTTGTGGTGTTCCTGGAACTGTCTTCTCTCTATGAATCCCATGGTATGACCAGTAGTTATCAAACTCCTTGTTGTAGTATTCACCTCCATTATCTGATTTGAGACACTTCAACCTTTTTCTTGTCTCATTCTCAACCAAAGTTTTCCATTTCTTAAAAGTATCAAAAACATCATATTTTTGTAGAATTCAATAAAACCAAGTTTTCCTAGTGGCATCATCAATAAAAGTAAAAGAATAATGAGAGACACCAAGAGATGATACATGAGTTTGTCCCCATACATCTATATGCACAAGCTCTAACTTTTCACTCTTCTTTTCCTTCCCAACTTTCAGAAATTTGACTCTCTTTTATTTTCCATAAACACAATGTTCACAAAAATCCAAATCAACTTGTTTAAGATATGGGAACAAATTCATTTTGTAGAGTATTTGCATCCCCTTCTCAACCATGTGTTCAGGCATGTGATTCCACAGTGTTATATCCATTCCTGTAGAAGTTAAAGAGATACAAGAGTCATCATTACCAGTACATAAATACAATGTAGCTACCTTCTCTCCTTTTGCTATTACCAGTGATCCTTTAGTGACCTTCCATGTCTTTTCTATAACTGTAGATATACAGCCTTCACTTCCCAACTACCCTATTGAAATCAGATTTATTCTCAAATATGGAACATGTCTTTCCTCTTTCAGTAACCATTGGTTTCCATTCTTTGACTTTATTTGTACCTTACGCATTCCAACAATTTTACATGGTTCATCATTACCCAAATAAACCAATCCAAAATAACCTTGAACATAATCTTGAAAATATTTCCTATGGGGTGTGGCATGAAATGAATCCTATGAATCAAATACCCAAGAATCAATAATGTTATCTAAAGGAAGAATCAAAACATCTTGTAACAAATCACCTGCTACATTTGCTTCTGATTTTTCTCTTGTTGTACATCTCCTTATTGTTGATGATTGCAGCTATGTGAGACATTCTTCGGCTTACAAACATGTGAGATGTGGATCATTGCAGCTATGTGAGTCTTTCTCTCATCTTACAAACCTAATAAAAATCCCCTAAGAAGGGTATGTGGTTCCTTCCTGAGACAGAGCTAGGAACGTAGAGATGACCTCCTCCATTCAGAGAGTTGAGAAGAACTCCAGATGATTATCCAATGGAAAAGGTGATTTGTTGAGTTAGACGTGCATGTGGTTGAGCACAAGGTGAACGTGTGAAATCCCAAAGTGTTGGGTGCATCATCATGTGAACAAGAATGAATATGATGTATTAGCCTCCTCTGAGAAATAGAGTTGACAAGAAGAGTCCAAATGATTCTCCTGTGTGAGGTAGTGGGAAAGAAGATCTGTAGAGTGGATGTGCATGTGGACGAGCACAGGTGAACGTGTGAAGATTTGGTTCTTATGTGTAATGCAGTGAACTAGAGTTATGACATCCCTGTGGATGTGCCCCTAGTGGATGAGCACTAGTGGGTGTATCAGATCCTTTGCTATATATTTTTCAAGAGTCAGACCTGCCTGTAACCCTAATTGTTATGTAAAGGGTACAGGTCAGCCCCACCTTAATGTGATTAATAATAAATGTAAAAGATAATTAATCTGGTTAATATTAATTATAATAATAATATTATTATTATTATGTGACTTAGAGAGGTCGGCCATGTTCAGCCAATGGGCACTTATGTTGACAGGTTTAGGTTAGTATAAGGTAAAATACCCATTGTGGAAACATATATTTCTTATGATTTTGGAAATTTCATAAAGTGCACCTTCTTGGAAAAAGTGTGCACCTCTCTTGGGCACTAGTCTTCTATGGTTGAGCACCCTCTTGTGTGCTAGGTCTTTCTTGGTGGTGAAGGTATTTCTATTGAAGAATATAGCAAAGTATTTGGCTAGGTTTTTTTCCCTTGTTGAGAAGGGTTTCCCAAGATACTTCTTGTGTTCTTGTGCATGGTGTTTCTTCTTATGATCTTGGTTGTTGCAACATTATTGTCTATGGTTAAGTTAAATGCTAAAATGGAATGAACTTCATGCTTAACCTAGCTTATTGAAAAATCAACATGGTATCAGAGCATAGGTCTTTAAGATCCCATTGCACAAACGTTTTCCATCCATCCTCTCTCACTTCTGCAGAAAATGTACGACCCTCCTAGGGTTCCCAGAAATTTCATACGACCCTCCTTCTTTCTTAGTTTCATCCCTTAATACTTGGACGTTGGGGGTAATTTTGGCATAGGATTGTACGGCCTCCTTCAGTGCACCTCCAGCAAGCTTCAGATCAAAATTCTGGGCATTTTTTAAATTTTGGTCCTAGGGTTTCTAGGGTTTCGCAAATTTCTGTAGAAATTTGAGTATCAGGGTTTCTGCAACTCATTGAAGGAGCTCTTCAACTCACCAGTGTTCTCCTATATTTCAAATGATTATTGTTGGCAGTCATAAGTCCAATAAAACCTAAAAGTGCTAGCCTATCCTAGCCGTTAGGTTTTCTAGCCAAGTTGACAAAAGGTTGTGAAGAATCTAAAATTATGATGAACAAAAACTATGATGGAAGATAAGCTTGATGGATCAAGCAAATTCAAGTTCTTGGAAGACAAGACTTCAGAGGAAGAATTATTGTGGGTAATACAAAAGGTTTTACCAGAGACAGTTATCAATGAATGGAAGGAAGATGACGTCAGGACAAGGAAGCCAATCGCCTACTCAAGCCCTTACATTGAAGGGCCAACTTCAAAATAAAAAATATGACAAAAGGTGACATCGTGACTATCTTCTTCATAAATATCTCAGAGGATAGAGATCAACCAAGAGCCATTGGAGAAATCATATCGACATCCTCAAGTATGCACTTGTATATATTATTTGTATCATTGTCATGATGGAAATTGCAGGAGGAAGGAACCTTTTGTTGAAGTCATGGATCCAGAGGGATTTCAGTGCATTCAAAGGAACAACACACTGGAAGTGAAGACTCCAGGTTTGATTATTGTAATTTCCATTCCTCTAACCTATATTTCTAAATTTTGATACATTACAAGTAGGTGTTGTAGCTATGACAACAATCCTTAAATTGTTTTGATTCTAGGGATACACTCATTATTCTCCTTTAGGAGATATTATTGTTTTGGTTCCTCTTTTTTTCTTGTTCCATATAGGTTATGATTAAAGGAATGTGTTTATCCTTCAGAGGGAGCCACTTGACTCAGAGGGAGTCGAAACTATTTGAGGAGGAAGAATAGAACCGTCATTGGGGCAACCAAAGAAATAACACATGATCAGAATCCTTCTATGATTCTATGGGCATAAAGCATGCATGACACAGTATATGTTCAGAACAAGAGTCTTCACCAGAATTTGAAAAACATAACTCCCGAAGAAGTCTTCACTGGAATGAAGCATGAGATTGAACACTTTAGGTTATTTGGGTGCCCAGTGTGTTTTCATGTACCCAAAGAGAATAATTTCAAGCTAGATCCTTTAGAAAGAAAGGATACATTGAATCTTCAAATACATTCCAAATCGACATCCCTGGTCAAAGAAAATATGGAGACAAGCAGAGACGATGTCCTTGAAGAAGAGATAGTCTTTCAAAGATCCAAAGAACCTCAGATGGAGATTAACAGTAAAATAATGCCTTCTCCCCCTTCAACAGTTCAGAGGGAGACAGACATTATTCTAGTTGATCCAGTTGCTCCAGTTGATATGTTCAAGAGATATTTCAGTAGGGCATAAAAGGCCTATATAGACTCACTCTACAAGAGGCAGAGAAACATACAAGCCTCTCAATGCACATCCCGAGAAAGTAAAAGAGATTTTCGAGCTATCCTTCAATCATGATCTACTTCATTGATGTTGAGCCTCCTTGTCTTAGAGAAGAAACATGAAAATAAGTATGGCAAGATGCCATAACAGAATAATACAAGTATATCTTAAAATGATGTATAAGATATTATTCAGGGACCAAAAGGGAAGTTTGTGGTAACTTCCATGTGGATCTATAAGATCAAGCATGAAGCTGATGGAAGTGTCGAGAAATACAAAACAAAATCTATAGCTAGAGCTTTCTCACAAATAGAGGGAGTTGTCTATGATGAGACACTTGATCTAGTAAAATCGATACACTTCCATCCGCACTACCATCCATGAGTTGGAAACTATATCAGATAGATAGATTCTTGATGAAGTTTGGATTTCATCAAGAGTGTTGTTGATCCAAACTGATATTATTACAATGTTGGTGACGAGAGACTGATTTTGATGACTTATTCAAAAAGATTTGTTGTTGGATACAAATAATCCTTGACTTCTGAATTCGATATGAAGAATCTGAGTATGATGCACTACTTCTTGGGATAAGAAGTATGACAGAAGACCGATAAGATTTTCCTGAGTCAAGGAAAATATATAGTAAAAATATTAAAGAAGTTCAGTATGACAAGAATCCAAAATCCATCATGATGGATTTAAAGAAAAATATTAATGATGATTCAGATGAGATTGATCCACAACTGATTGGATCACTGATGTATCTAGTTAACACCAAACTTGATTCATCCCATGCAGTGAGTATGCCTAGTCATTTCATGAGTCAACTGATACAGACTCACTAGACAACAACAAAACATATATTGAGATATATACGAGGCACAGTTGGATATAGCCTAAGATATGCCTCCAGTGTGAACTTGAGTTTGTAGGATATGACGATTCATATTGATAAGAAAGTACAATGTACTGGAAGAGCACATCCAGTTGATGTTCTACCATGAAGTTTGCCCTGGTTTACTAATACAGTAGGAAACAAAACTCTATGGCCTTGAGTACCACAGAGGCAGAGTAGATAGAATCGAGTGTGTGAAGAAATGTGGCTTCACAAACTTCTGACAGATTTACTTGACCATGATATGGATCCTATGATGATAACCAAGAGCCGTGTGTAAATATCCTTAAGAACCCAGTTTTTCCTGATGGATCGAAACACGATGAGATGAAATATCCTTATATCAGATATGATGCAGAGGAAAATCATACACATGCAATACCTTCCTACACATGAGAAGATTGCAGATATCTTCACCAAATTAACTTCGTGAAGAATGGCTCCCTAATTGAGAGGGAGTGTCGATGAATCCAACCAAGAAAAAAAATCAATAGCATATGTGTGAGACTTGGCATGATAAAGAATGCCTCCCTAGATGAGAGGGAGTGTTGATGACTACATCTATGTGAGACATTCTCCAGCTTACAAACATGTGAGATGTGGATCATTGCAGCTATGTGAGTCTTTCTCTCAGCTTACAAACTTGAGAGAAATCCCCTAAGAAGGGTATGTGGTTCCTTCCTGAGACAGAGCTAGGAA
>ML815695.1:14550-38097 GCA_009831015.1 Picea engelmannii
GTTTTATAGATAATAATTCACTTAGAGGCAATCTTTATGCAACTTTACTCTTTTTATTTGTAACGATATCATTTACAAACTCACTACTTTTTCTTTTCCTATGTTATAATTTTAAGGTACATTTCCTAGGCTCATATTGTAATTCATATGGAAAACTACCATTTCAATGTTTTAAGTCTTATGATATAAATTATGTGTTGACAAGACTTTCATTCATTATTCCATGAGAGAGGGTTATTATTAGACCCTTTTCGTAACCTTTTTTTTCCTAGAGCCTAAGATGCGAGAACTACCACTTGATTTCTAAGGTAAGGTAGTCGTTGGGTGGATTAATTTTTATGAAGACTTCTATGTAAGTTAATAAAGTATTTACCGTGACCACTTAATGTTAAGAACACAAGGGGTTCTTAATGAACAACTTCACTCTCACTCCATAATAAAATATATAATAATAATTGATTGTAAATGTAACACACCCACGATGGGGAGAAAAAAAAAATTAAATTTGTCCTCCTTACAGGAACAAATCCTTTCCCTCTATGATTCCTAATTTGGGAAGTTCGGGACTCAGCCCGACCCTCCGGTCAAGGTTCTATGATTCCCTTAGTCAAACAAGACTTAGAGACCTTGATAGTCCCACATCTTAATATAACACAGGCCCTTCTGGATTCTGGTGCAGGTCTTATGATACCCACGACCTTCTCCTTCGTGCTTCAATGAAGTCTCGGAGTTGGTGTTAGTTGCTTTTCTCGTGGCCCCTCCTTGAATGTGACCTTGGCCGATGACCTCATGCAAAAACACAATTGCAGGCGTGGCCAAAGGCGGTTTGAAACCAAACTACTTTTCAACCCACAATTCTCCTCGAGCCTCCATGTGTCCTTTCTCCAAAACCGGGGTTTGGATTGTGGCCCGCCCTCAACTTTTTAAAGTTCATGCACCTCCAATCCCAACAATGCTATGGGACCGTCGATCTCCTGATCTTGACGGTACTGTCTAAACTGACGATTCAGATCTTCCCTTCCTAAATCAATGGATGTGCTCTCCTTCATGATTCTAGACTTCATAATTTTCAAATCTCAAAACCTGCTTTCCTCCGTACATCAATATTCTATAGTTGAGGATCTGTGGACACCTGTACTCCTAAATCAAAGGCCCTATTTCTACTTCGGGTGTTTGACCCTTTAAACTAGATCAATGGTCCTATGGCCCTCTTCTCGATCAATGGTCGAGACCTCCTTCGGGTCTCCGGACTTCTGAGATCTCAAATCTCAAACTTCACCCTTTTTCCCAATGGCTTTTATCCGAAGGCTATAATCCACTCACACGTGTCCACTTGATATGACGATCAAGGATTACTTCGTGTCTTTACTCCAGAGTCTATATATTTGTGCCACCTATCCTCTGGATATGACAATTGAGGATTGCTTCAGGTCTTTACCCGGAGTTCATAGATTTACGCCATGTCTCCTCTACATCTGACCACTATGAATTACTTCGGGACTTTACCCATAGTCCACATATTTACAACACGTACCTTCTTAATCTGACTGCTATGAATTACTTTGGGACTTTATCCGGAGTCCACAGATTCACGCCACGTCCCTTCTTAATTTGACGACTATGAATTACTTCTGGAATTTATCCAGAGTCCATAGATTCATGCCACGTCCCTTCTTCATCTGATGGCTATGAATTACTTTTTGACTTTATCCGGAGTCCACAGATTCACACCACGTCCCTTCTTAATTTGACGACTATGAATTACTTCGAGACTTTATCTGGAGTCCACAGACTCACGCCACATCACTTCAGGATTAGATGGTCCAAATTCACTTCGGACGAATCGATGCTAGATATTTCCTTTGGACGATTTGATGATTGAGATCTACTTCGGACGATCTGACGATGGATATTTCCTTCGACTCTTCATGCTTCAGGAGTCTCAACTCTCAACTGAAAACTCTTGAATAGATTTCTCGAAGCTGCTGATATGTTGACACGTATATCCTGGCGATCAACGATTAGGATCCTACTTTGGGTGATCTGACAACTGAGATTTACTTCGGCTCTTCGACTCTCCGTACTTCGGGAGTCTAAGATCTCAACTGAAAAATATGGCATAGATTTCCCCGGAGTCCACGATCTGTCGCCACGAGTCCCTCTGGATCTGGCGGTCCAGATTCACCTCCTAGTGATGGATGACCTCAAATTACTTCGGGACTTCAAAAATTTGGTAAGTTCCCTTCTCCTGCGTGTGCCAAGTGCTAAGGTTCATGCACCTTTCTTAGATAAGACAGTTGTCGATCCTTGGCGTTGTGATCCAATGACCACTGTCGCTCCTTCTCCTGACCTTCTAACTTATTCCGACTTAGAATTTTTTCTAAGTGCTCAAAGGATTCAACCTTTTATCCTCCTACGGGCCTGTAACATCCCCAAAAATAAATTATTTTTAAAATCTGGAATTTTCTTAGGAAATTATTTCCATTTTTAGTAAATTCGAAATTGGAATTTTTTTTCCATTTATGGAAATTCCAAATTTCAAATTTAGTTAATTGTAATTGATGATTATGACTATTGGGCAGAGACCTAATTGGACCCAACTAACTATTTGACTGTGACACTTGTATGAGACAAAATATTTATATTGATTACTGATGGACAAATGGAACAACCATGTTAAAAATCAACTGACCATGACTCCATGAGAGGGGAACATGTTGGAACTACCTTAGGGCTGAATGTGACAAGTGGAAAATAAATAATTTGGCCATTGGCAGCCCCTAAAAATCAGGGATTTGGAAAGTTGCAAAAATTCCCAAGGGGGAAAAAGACCTAGGCAAAAAAGGGCTTTGAATATATAACATATGAGAGGAGGCAAGACACTGCTTAGTATGTTGGAAAAAGGATAATTATCTCTTGTTGTTATGAACACTGGTTTTCTGAGTGTGAGGCAAGGAGAAGTTGGTAAAGTGGAAGGACTATTGTTGAGGTGGAGTTCTAAGTTCTCCCTCATGGATTCATGGTCAGGCTAGGGGGTGAATGGAGCAAGTGACTTTGGATGTTCTGTTTTAAGGTTGGGAGGAAAGTGGTTGTTCCTTTTGTCTTTCAACAAACTGGTTCAGATATGTTCATTTACTCTTTTATGGTTATATATCTCTTGCTTTAAATGGATGTCATAATACATCTATATATTGTTGGGTGAATTATTTTTGGTTGAATTCTTTCTAATCAAGAATCGTTTTTTATTTAAATGACTGAAAGAGAGTATAGCTAGTATAATAATGTGCGAATTATTGTTGTGAGTTAAACTACGAATGGATGGAACAAACGTAGGATAAACCCCCTGCACGTTTAATTTTATGCTTCGAATAAAACTTCTTGTATTTACTAATTATGAGTAGAATCAGAATTATCTGAATACGCTAGAATACTTCTAGTTTTAAAAAATTAGTTCGATTCTATTTTCGGATAGTATAGATCCTGTTTTTATATAAGTACAAGAAATCAAGTCGAAGAGGTCTTTTACTGCATAATTGATTAAGGAAAAGGCTAAAGGGTATACAAGAATGAAAAGTAATTATACATTCGTATATTACTATAATGAATTATATAGAGTCATAACACTGCTATAATATCAATGTATGGTAAGAATAAATACTCGTATACCTATATATGTAAGAATATATATGTATGGTAAGAATATATATGTATACCTAACACCTGCACATAAGTTGATATTCTATTTTCGA
This sequence comes from Picea engelmannii, assembly GCA_009831015.1. Lineage (NCBI taxonomy): Eukaryota > Viridiplantae > Streptophyta > Pinopsida > Pinales > Pinaceae > Picea > Picea engelmannii. The sequence continues at coordinate 18,300 of ML815695.1, forward strand.
TTTCGTTGAGGTTCGATTTTAAAGGAATAAAATTTTTGGAACACATAAGTTTGATTTCATATACGCTTGACTGTAGTTCTTCAGACTTCAAATCCAATAGGTATTAAAACATAATAGAAGACAAATAGTCTAACTAATCTTAGTAGAATTTCTGGAATATACATACGAGATTCTGAGATAATTCAAAAGGAGTAAAGCTACAAGACTAAACAAGAAATCGTTTGAATTTCTCCATAGGATTCAAGTTAAAACCTGGAAAGAGTCAATACAGAATCATTGTTCACAAATACATGCTGCTTTTCATTCCAGAAATACTCATAAAAACAAATCTATTGTTCTGAAAGGAGGGTTTGTTTGTATTTCCATCCTAAACTCGACTTACAACTTAAAAAAAGGAATACAGTCATATTCTAATGATATGATCCAATCATTTTATATAGTAATAAGGCTATGAACCTTATGCCCGTCCGTTAAATTTAGAGATACAGAGCTAAAAGATGGACTATCTCTTTGAATGGACTTTTCACCCACGATGTTAACATTCTGTTTTTTTTTTTAGAATCGAATCAGTCCTTAGAAAACCTAGGACACTCCTTTAAGAATGGCGAGACAAAAACCCGAATACCTTTTGCACAATTTGAGAGGAGTCTGCATCTGGATCTGTGCATGGTCGAAGTCCCTGCAAGGATTTACAAATTAACATTAGTAATATATAACAGAAGTAAGACAAATAAAACCTTCAACAGAATGATAAATGACCGAAAGATTTTATTTTAGAGTTGCACTTAACTTACGATTGGAGATATGGCGCATTTTGATTGGGCAGACGTCCCAGGATGAAAGGAAGGTGGTCCAAGGACTTCCTGATGAGTACCCTCACAACAACAGGGTCCCATCATTAGAGTTGGTACCAAAAGCGTATAAAGACAAAATTCTTCATGAAATGAAATAAACAGACAGTATTAACATTGAAATAAGAATTGCATAAGTCGTGCCGTGCGAGCAGGACGAAGGAAACGTGTAAACGTTACACATAGAATAAAATGCTATACGCTAATTTTGATATCAAAACCTACCAAAAACCAACTGTTTGTGTGAAAGAGGGTATTTTAATCAATGCTAAATACAGAGTTAACATTGTTGCTGAACTTACCAGGCTTCAAATGACGTATACCACCCACATACAACAAAAATAATAGTGGGAAACACACTAAACCCAAGAAGTGTTACAGACTCAAATATTATATGTTGTAGGGTTTTTCCTAACAAGCTGTTCGAAACACAGAAGTCACATTTTCTTTTGTGCCGAATAAGAATACAATAGTCTTTGAGGAAAACTTATATCCATAAGGACTAACTAAGGGCCTGATGAAAATTACAGAAGGGTGGTTTCTTTTTTTAAAATAAATGCAATATAATATGCAATACAAAATACAGGCCTGATTAAATGCTGAGAGTACAAAGGTTGGTCGGGCCATGTGATGCGGCAGAGTTGGCGTGACTATATTGGAGGAGGGGTCAGGTGAAAACCATCGAAACTTGCACACACATGACATCCATTAATAGCAGGTTCAGAGCTTTAACTTCTATCTGACAGGAAACCCTTCTTCTCACATCAAGAAACGTGAAGTTAAGAGAAGTCCCTTCGTGACACAACCAACTGGAATCCTTTAACTCTATCTGTTTTCCATTTCAGTTAATATTTCGTTCAAATGAGACTTCGTTCAGTTGAGACATCGCTTAGTTAAGGCAGAGTTAAATGAGTGTTAGTGTGGGGTTTTGTTACCCAAACCCTTTTGTAGATGGTGACTAGAAGATCACTAACCGCCAATAATTCATAGGGAATCCGTTCGATGATTTGGACCATGCAAAATAATGCCAAGTATCTTATGTTAAGCCATTAATATTCTAGTAAGGGTGTATAATGCTGACCCCGTTACTTTATGTATGGTATACAAATTTTGTTCCAAGGTGAAATGAGATAGTCTTGCGCGCAAGTATAGAAGATCATGTTTAAGGGGAGATTAGGACTATAAGTCCTAAGTCTAAACTACTATATATATATCTGTGTGTGTGTGTGTGTGTGTGTGTGTGTGAGTATTAGAGTAAGTGTGGGACTGAAGGGAATTGTAGAGATTTATTCAATTAAGATTTATGTTCAAAGTGAGCTAGGCTGGGGTAGAAATATCATCATCTGATAGTCAAAATATAAGATACCTCATAGAGATTAACAATGGGAATACATATTTCCTCCCCTTAACTACAAATTGGTTAATGAAATTGGAGATTAATGTTCTGTAGATTTTTTTTTTTTTTTTGGAAAACTTGAGGTACATTACATATGGTATCAGAGAAAAGGTTACAGTACTTGGACCTTGAGTAGGGTCATCTATCTGGGCTTGCGACAACCCAAAACATTTCGCGAGATGATTATTTTTGGCCTACTATATTTAAATATTGTATTGAAGCAGTGAAGAAGTGTCACCCCTGCCATGTGTTCACTCGGAAAATGCGCTTGCATCCAACCCCTCTTCACTCAGTCATTACCATCGGTCCCTTCACCAAGTGGGGGGTGGATTTTGTGGATTTCAACCCAACTTCTGCTGGGGGGAATCAACACATCATCGTGGCCATCCACTACTCTACTAAGTGGGTGGAGGCCATGCCTACAGTTAAATCTGATGGGAAGACTGTCACCTTCTTCATATTCAATCAAATTATCGCCAGGTTCAGTATCCCGAGTGAGATTTTCACTTATCATGCAAGCCACTTTCAAAACGAAATGATGAAAGAACTAGCATCTAAGCTGGGGCTTAGACATGGTAATTATTCTCCTTATTACCGCAAGGAAAATGGACAAGTAGAGGCCGTCAACAAGTCTCTCAAGACCATTTTGCAAAAAAATGTTAGCCTGAGTAAATCCGACTGGCACATCATGCTATATCCCGCGCTCATCTGCATACCGAACCTCGGTCAAGACTACCACCGATTTTTCCCCTTTTTAGTTAGTGCACAGTCTGGAGTCGATTTTACCTATTGAATGCGAAATCCCTTCTCTCAAGTTGGCAATCACGCTCCTACCTGACACTTCTGATCTTGAGCGACGCCTTGTGCACCTAGATATTCTTGACGAAGCATCGAGACACCTCTACGACTATCAATACAAAAAAAATATGTGTGAATGTACAATACGATAAGTCTATCTATCCTCGGTTGTACACTGAGGGTGACTTGGTCCTCTTGTATGATCAAGCCAAGGAACCACTGAGGGTATGAAAGTTTAAATCCATGTGGCACGATCCTTATATCGTGCGATGTGTTCTAGAAAAATGAGCCTATGAGTTAGAATATTATGAAGGGAATATGTTGGCTAAGCCTAGAAATGGGCTCTACTTGAAAATATATTATACTTGAGCCCCAAGCTCGGGCGAAACTCTTTGTATACTAATGTAATTTAGTGTATATATATTTTTCCTTTATTTTCATCTTCGAGTTGCTTATTGAGTTTTCAATTGGTTGACAGATGTCAATGGAGTCTTCGGTCTACCTAGGATTCACAGACAGATCCATTCGTCATACAAAAAACTTGGCTTCCGCCGCTTGGGTGGTTTACTCACCCGAGGGTGTGCTGGTGTCTTCAGGCGACGCATGCCTAGGGCCATCTATGAATAATATGGCTGAATATAACGTTGTTATACAACTTTTGTGGGATGCTATCTCACATGGTATTCAATCATTAGAGGTTCGCCTGGATTCCTAGTTAGTGGTATGTCAGTTGAATGACAGTTACCATGTGTGTGATCCTACTTTACTCTGATGATTCCTACAGGTACATCTTTTATAACGACAATTTGATTTTATTACTTATTATCATATTCCTAGGAGTTCTAATCATGTATCCAATGATTATTCTAGTTTCGTTTTAGATTGGAATTTGTCACATAACTAAAGCAAAGAAAACCATATCATTAATATACACATTGTAAAATATAAGTAAAGCCGAAGATCCCTTTTTATGTATTAAAAAAATATGGTGTTTATAGTACAAAATTGGGGCTAATACCCTCAATACATATAGCCGATACTACAATATCCATGACATCTATGCCTGTGGCGCCGGATGTGTGTCATGGTAACAAACCATGACATTTGTGAGATGCCTAAAGATTTGTACCCATGCTCTAGGTACACCAACCACCTGTCATTGCATGGCTTCAGGAAGATCCTCTACCTGAACCATGGGAATCCTCTGAGTCAAACGAGAGTGGTTGCCCTGCACATTTTGTAGGACTCTCTCAGCTTCAACTCTCACTGCCTCGTCTCCTTGGTTCCTCTGTCGATGTCAAGGAAGCCCTTTCGGACGTCGTGGACACACATCTATGTTACACAAGTATCTAGTCAATACTCAAGCACCATCAAAAAATATTTTTGTTCTATTATACAAAAATACAAAAAAATGAAATATGTAAAAACGTTCGACATACCTATGTCATTGTATGTGGTCCTTTGTGGGAGTGGCATGTCTGGATCCCCTTTGAAGTTGATCCCTGCATAGGTATAGTGATCTAGAGTGATGACCTATCGCTTCCACCAGAAGAAGAAATCCTCATTGTAGGGTGTGGGAACCATACCTCCCCCCTGTCGCCTCATTACCTTGGTCCACCATGCCATGGATGGATTGCGAGGTTCTCTAGGAAGAATATTGAATCTAGGTCCCAAACCTAGAGCCCACTCGAAGAAGAAACTGCATAGGATAGAGGAGACCCAAAAATTCCTCTTACTCCCATGTTTTCACTTTGTCAAATGGATCTTCATATTTTCCAGTAGTGAGGTAAACCAATCATATATTGTGGGTCTCATACACTACAATGCATGGAACATGGAGGCCTCGAAGCCTAATGAAACGAGGCCGAACTTGTGATCCTGGTCAATACAAGGACAATAATCTTTAGGCTGAGATTATTTATTTCTCGGATAGGGAGTTGACTGCCGAACTTCAGGGTCCCTGATACACAGTGGGCGTCAATGTACTATATTTTCATTCCACTCCCTGCTCCCCATGATCCGAGGGTTACAAAATCTCCCTGGAGTGATAGTCCAGTCAAAAAGTAGATATCCTCTACTTCAATCCTCAATGGTTACCCATCGAGGTTGGAGCTTTCACTCTGAGGGTCCTAGTAACGCACAAGCATCTCAAGCAACCTCACCTGGGCCCTCATTCCTTTGAGTGCCAAAAATTTATATAAGCCACATCTCTTTAAGGCCAGTTGGGCCCCCAGATCTCGATCCACAGTAGCATCAACCTCCTCGTTCTCTCTTTCTCTCCATTCAAGAACCATCCTGCTAAGGACAAGTCAAAATTTGAGTTAGAATCCTTAAAAATAATTGTTTGCGTGCCTCTACACGAGATTCTTCAATTACAGTTGTGTATAGGGATTGGTATACACACACTGTAGTTTTCATAGGCACGTAGACCCATCGTATACGCGACTCGATTGAAGACAACCCGCTTACACAAAATTTCTCATTTTCCACCCTCAATTACTAAAAAGTTGGAACCTAATTTAAAAATTTAATCGTTTGGAAATGAAGAGGAAGGGAAGTATATTTACGTGGTCCAAACGGTTGTTGATTTCATTACCTGACGCTCCTGCAATCATCGTTTGAATCTCCAAGGTATTTTGGTCCAATTTGCACTAGTTGGGTAAAAAATCAAAATGGTACAGTAACTTTTTGTTTTGTTACTGTTTATAAACTATTTTTACCCACTTTCTATAGTTTTAAGCCATGTTTTCACCTAATGGACTAATACAAAGGCAGGTTGAGTTGATTTTTGTAGTTTTAACCCGAGATTCTTGCGGATCTCAACATTATGATGGTCATTCGTCACCACGGGCAGGTATTTTCAATACCCAACATATAGGTTAGGTATCCATTCCATCATGCATTTTCGAATTATCCTATAACTGTCACTTTTTATGCCTTAGGTACAAACCCATTTGTTGTGACATAGAACCTTCCATCTGCTGTAAGTCATGTCGTTATCAAGTGGTAGAGACTTACCGAACATGGGTGCCCTACCTAGATCCCCTACTGCATTTTGTGCCCATGCAGAGACTTTTTCCATAGGACCGGGAGTCCCTCATAGCTAAGTACATGAATTTATGTTGAACCTAATTTCTCACTCTTAAACATGCAACCTTATACCCCGAGGAATCCCAACCAAGTTTAATTTAAGATCTTTTCCAACTCGTCCTCAAAAAGAGAAAATATTGTCGAGTGATTTTTCCCTTTCACACTCGTTAAATTGGACTTGAAAGGTAATGAGTCTTAGTTAAGCTCTTTTCCGACTCGTTATCAAAAAGTGAAAATATTGCTGAGTGAACTTGTCTCTTTCACACTCATAAATTGGATTTGAAAAGACGTTTATTTGGCACAATTTTATCCCTTTTTCACACCAAGTAGACTAAAAGTCATAAAAATGACATGTTTTGGCATTAAGTTGTGATTGCATCTCATTCCCTTGCTTGCAGTATTGAGCCTATAGTCGGTTCTCCCTTTGTGTTATAAATCATTTGCCTCAACAGTTTTTGCATCCTCAACCAAGAAGAGCCTTGTTTATATCCTTCTCAATTTGACAGCCTATACCTAGGAGGGAACATTCCCCCAAGTGTCCATCTCCCACATGCATTTACCTGCATTGAGCATAGGTATGATCCACTGCTGGAACTAGTTTTGCTTACTTGCGGCACTCGTTTCCTCCTCTGTATCATAACATTCATTTGTCTATGAAAAAACAAAAAAATGCGGGCAAGAAGGGAGTATTATCTTGTATTGGCAACAATCATGTTTCCTTTGAACAGAACACAAAGTTATTGAGTCCATTTTTCATCATAATTTTGGGATTAACATGGCCTTAGGAAGCTGAGCTCGTTACAGAGTCTTCTCTACCGTCTGGTTACTCTTCCAGTCCCTATAGAGAGTTTCATTAATGCCAACTGAATCTTATGGTTTCATCATTGGGTTTGTGCTGCCAGAGTCCTCCATCCGTCTCATGCTCTTTTTCAAAGGAAGTCTATCAACCTGTGTTGGCCACTCCTCAGAACTCTTGACTTTGCATGTAGGCCATACCCTCAGTTTGTCTCAGAATGACATGGTATTGTAGTCCTATCGTGCACCCTGTCCCTACTTTCATCATTGGTAGGTAACCTTGAACCCAAAAATTGACACTTCATCATTGGTTGTTGACTGGGTAGTTTCCCTTGTGTTCGATGGCAAGACATCTATTCACACATTGGTATTCGTGCAGTGTCTTTGATGCCATTAGCCTTATTGGTGGTTTCCTCTCCTTTGTTAGAAGTTTTCATCATTGGTTTCTATTCAAAGGGTCTTTTTTGTGTACTGCTTGCACTTGGCACATGCGAAAGACGCACAGGTTCGTTGGTTCGTGAACATGTTCTTCGTATGATTTCCACCAAATCATGAAGCTCCTGTTTTTTCCCTCGTGCTGATTGATGAGAGAAGCCTTAATGCTCTCCTTTCAGTGGGTCTCCTTCCATCGACTTCAACTCATTTATTCTGGATACGATACCTAGAGACTTATGAGTACCTTGAGGTTTGCAATCATTAGTGGCAGGCTCTCTCGCCATCGATAGTTGGGAATACATTAATATCTCCTGATCGATGGATTCTTCAGGTGTTCGACACCGAATCCTTTATTCATGCTTGTAAGAATTTACTTGGTGTATTGATACCTACTTTCATTATTGGTAGGCCATCTCGTGTTTGTTATTGGTATACATCAATGACCGATAATCAAACGATGTCTCATTGCGTTCGACCTCAACTCCTTTATTCACATGACATAGACTTGCACCCTTGGCGGATTGTGTTGAATACTTGAAGACATCACTATGTGGCTACAACTTTCCTGTGTTGTTGCTTCCTTTTCATTGGACCAGTACCTATATGACTTCAGTGATCACGGGAGATCAGATTTTACTCCATTGTATATAGATATCTTCATATTGGTTTGGAGACTGGTTCTACTGGGCCTTGTTCTTGACTATGAAAACTATTAGCATGTAACCACTTTTGTATTTTCCTATTCATGGTCACAGACACTTGTTTGGTATATTTTCACATGGATCTGCAGTGTAATTCTATTGGAAACCATGTATGTAAAGTCAGTGCAGAATGTAATGAGCAACGAGTTCATCCAGATGGTCCCCTACCACTCTACTTCTAGGTTGTTTATAATGTATTTCGACCATCTCAAATACTCCTCTGACCTCACACATTAGGGGGCATATGTTATAGCAATATTTGCCTCACCCTATCCAATCTTTCCTAGAAGGCCTTTTTCCATTTCCACATGTAGACTTATCATCCCTGTTTGTAAAATCCAAAGATAAAAACAAATATTTTTCCACATGTACGCAACTTGCACACTATACAACATGCGTATATGAAGGCTTCTCCACTACATCCTGTGTACATCAGGATTTGTGCTAGAAAATGAAAATTAATGTCAGGTTTCCATGCCACAACAAGAGATCTATGATCCTTGGCCTTCTATATAATGGAAACGTTCCGACTCGACCCTTCAGTTCCATTTTGAAGGCTATAAAGGGACCAATTCTGAGCTATGGAAAGAGGAGAAAGAATTCAACTTTGAGAGCAAAGTTACTCTGGAGGAGTTATTTACTTCATATTGAGTCTACATCCCTTTGTCCTTTAAGTATGAACACAGTGTTCATCCCCCAATCTCTTCCCTTACTGATTGAGAACCTCATTTTTTCTCTCTTATGAGCTTTCCTCTGGTGGAGGATTGAGGTGGTGGAGGCCCAGCTGGAAGAAACTTAGTTTCTCGGTTCTGAATTGCGCTGACACATAATTCTGTAACATTTTCATTTCTGCTGATCATTTATTAATAGAAATACTATTTTCCCGTCCAATTGATATCTAGAAAATATATTGAATTATTATTCCATGGGCATATTTGTCATGTTTATTAATGGATTATTCTATTGAATGTGGTAACATTATATACTATCACCATATGCTTGCTTTGCTTGGTTGTTGAGGACTAGTTGCAGGTATATTTCTTTGGGATAAGTGCTCAACGATGGACTTCATCGAACGTCTAGACGAGGTAGGCCTTTTATATTGTCTTGGTAGCATATTTGTTTTCATAACATACTTGAGAAGATATTTGATTTCTGCAGTCATTTCTGTCTGTTGTGGTTTACCCTAGCCATAGAGAGATTTTCCTCGTAACAAAAATCCAAGTGAATATTTAAAAAAGAATTACAAAAAAACACCATGACATCTTAAGTATTCTCCATCGATTGAAATTCAATATTTCAATTTGGTTGGGAGTGAGAGGGTGTAATTTCTACTGTCTTGTGATTATTATATTATGTTTAGTTACTCATTTGATATACGATGTAAGTACACTTCTCATACTTCATATAATAATACTTCTACAAATTCATTAAATAATAATATATTATCATATTATTATTGATATATAATACTAAATTAATAGATATTACAAATAATGTTTTAAAATGAATTAATCTTATCGATATAGTCCAAGTAAATTAGTTAGTTATACTTAAAATCTAATGACATGTTCTTTTGTTATATACAATTACAATCTCATCACCAAAACAATTTTGCAACCATATAACATAATATACCTGATATAATACAATGGAAATACTTATAAAACTTATTACTTAGAATAAAATATGTTTTGAAAAAATAATTTGTATTTGTATATAGTAATCAAACTTTATATACTTGTATTAATTATATCTTTTGAATCCTTAAATTAATTATGAATATATAACTGGGAAAGATTATTTTTTATTAGGTTATATTGATTGTTTATTTTATCTTGTTGGTTCATAATTAAGCGTGTGCGCTCTCTCTCTATAGTTAATCCATAAATATATTTATGGATAATGAGATAAATACCTAATCCCTAAACACTGGTTTAGATTTTAAAAAACATTCATGTTATTCCAATATTCCAATCCATGAAAATTAGATCATATTCCTTTCATATGCAAACATGTTTTATTTGTAGGGATCCTATACTAATTAAGGTTTCTAAATTACTTTTGAATATAGAAAACATCAACTATCTAAATGATTAGTTTTGTTAACAAAAACAATTGCATGGGAAACCAAAAAAACATTCGCATTGTAATTAATCCTTAAATTCTATCCATATTCAAAACTAATAGATAAATGCTCAACTTATATGCTTGTGCTACCCTATTCATGTCTTTTGAATCCAAAAAATGGAGTAGATAAATGTTCAAATTATATGATTGTGCTACCCTATTCAAGTCTTTGAATCTAAAAAATACAGTTGTTTCTACGTATTAATACATATAAAACTATGGTTTGGTAATGGAAACAATTATTATTGCACCTAGTTCTTAAAATCATATCCATAATCCTCATGTAGTGAAATCTTCCATATCTAGTTCTTATTCTACAGTTTAAGGCATTATACTAAGATCATGAACCCTAAAAGGATTGAAGAGGGCATACTTAAATTCGCATTGTAATTAATCCTTAAATTCTATCCATATTCAAAACTAATAGATAAATGCTCAACTTATATGCTTGTGCTACCCTATTCATGTCTTTTGAATCCAAAAAAATGGAGTAGATAAATGTTCAAATTATATGATTGTGCTACCCTATTCAAGTCTTTGAATTTAAAAAATACAGTTTTTTCTACGTATTAATACATATAAAACTATGGTTTGGTAATGGAAACAATTATTATTGCACCTAGTTCTTAAAATCATATCCATAATCCTCATGTAGTGAAATCTTCCATATCTAGTTCTTATTCTACAGTTTAAGGCATTATACTAAGATCATGAACCCTAAAAGGATTGAAGAGGGCATACTGCCTCAATTTTATACCCAATCCTCGACTAGGATCATGGCTTTGTCCAAAATCACGTTTGTTTCATTAAATCCATGACAACATGCTCATATTCATATCATATAGAAAATATTACATTTTCAAGTCTTACAGCATGGTTTAGATCCCCACATATAACTTATAGGCATACCAAACGAGGATTGAGGATAAATCCAAAGTTGTCATCCCTAACCCCAAAAATTGGGCCATAAGATCTATCACTATTTTATCCAATCTTTGAATTTAGTCCCATAATTACCCTCTAATAGGAAATTGATTCGAAATATTTAAATTTAGTCATATAATTACCCTCTAATAGGAAATTGATTCCACATATCGTACTCATACCATTTTTTAGAAAAAAATACATATATTACTACGGTATCAATCCTTGAATTTCATCCACAAACCATGGGATAGGCCATAGAAACATCTATGTTGTGTCCAATCCTTGAAATTGAAATTGGATTATTCTACTTATAGGTAAGGATGAAATATATAAGTTTTGTACCGTGCCTTAGGGAATTATACATAGGCTTTAAATAATTAAAATGTGGATGAGTGGTCAAATCTATTTTTTTTATTTTAAAATAAATTATGGTATAAGAAATATACATATTAAATTTAATTTTAAAAATTGAATTATTTTTTTATGTAGGGAAAATAAGTTTTTTCTAAGCATTTTACAATGTTTCAACTTCTTATACTTGGATTAAAACCATATAAACACTAATTTTGGATTAAAACCATACAGCACTAATATTTATGGAAATAAGCCATAAAAACCATCCATGATGCATCCAATCTATTAGACCCACATTCCTTCTATAAGATAAAAAGTTCACAATGAATCCTATACCATTGTTCATGACCTTACTCATTAAATATTTATGGAAATAAGCCATAAAAACCATCCATGATGCATCCAATCTATTGGACCCACATTCCTTCTATAAGATAAAGAGTTCACAATGAATCCTATACCATTGTTCATGACCTTACTCATTAATTAAGATGTCTAAAACCATTTATTAGCAACTAAAAGCATTGATTGTATCCAAACAATAAATCATCATATTTTAATGAAATACTAAAAACATTCACATATTCCACCCATCTTGAAAATATTGCATCTATATCCCATTTTTACCATGGTTTAGTGCATCATATCTAGCCTTTAAGTTGAATAGAAATTTCCTACATTAAATAGAGGTCCCCAATGGGTGGGTTGATTTCATCAATACATAGAAAAGAAATATATAATATCTAGTTTTCTTAGGATTCAAGATTTATATGGTGAATGCAAGAAATGGGAGAAAGAACAAGACGTATTATATGCAACATACTATCTAATTTTTTAGTGTTTAAGATTTATATGGTCAATTCCAAAAATGGGAGAAAGGAGAAGACATATGGTATGCAAGTTGACCTTAGTTCATATGAGAAATTTGCAAATTTAAGTGTCTAACAAAATTATCCTTTTACACTTTCACACAAATAGAGCAACCAAAACCTTCTTTAGTTACCTTTTCACATAATAACATAAATTAACATATATGAATCCTAACTATGTTTACATTAATTAGTTCGCATACAATTTCTATATTCAAATAACATTCATATCATATGATCAATACAATGAATTAATGTGCGGAAGAAGACATATTTATTATAATAATTTGAATATGAGCAACACTCCTTTCCCTAATCTTGTTACAAGAGCATTTTTTAGTCATGCCTAGATTCCTTCATCCTTGGACACAAATCAGTGTCTTTCAACTATAAGGATTACAATCAAGCATATATGGGGGTCTACTGGTAGAATAAACTAGGATTTGAGTAGAGAAATGGTTAGAGGTGTAGAGGGGGGCGGTTGGTTGGGAAAGGTAGGGGTAATGGTGGGCATTAAGGAAAGGAGGGAGGAGCCAAGGGGGTAGTAAGATGAAGGTGGAGGAGGAGAGGAGCTGAGGGAGGGCCACATGGGAAGGGGGAAGTAGTGGGATAGGGAGGTCAGAGGAGGAAGTAGGGTTGATGGGTAGGGGAGGGGGAGTGGTAGGAATTAGGAAAAGGAGGTAAAATACATTTGAGGGTCATGAGATGAGGTGATAAGAGAGGGTATTTGGATGTGCATGGAAGGAAAAGGGTGAGGGGGGGAAGAAAGGGAGATAGGTGGGACCTGGAGAGGTAGGAAGGAGGTGGTGGGTTAGAGGGGAAAAGGGGGAGGAGTTGAGAAAAAGTGAAAGGTAAATGGGTAGGGGAGGGGGAATGGTGGGAAAGAAGGATAGGAGGGAGGATACAAGATGGAGGGTAAGGAAATATGAAGAGGAAGGTGGAGAGGAGAGGAGAGGAGAGGAGGAAAGGGTCGGGTAGAGGGGAAGTGAGGATTTGTTGGGAATGAACGATAAGAGGTGCAACATCATGCTCTTGCGCAAACCTGATTGGACTTATTCTTTGAGGACACTTGCAGGAAATTGATACAGTTCATTATACGATTGGTTGTTTTGATTATGATTATGAGATGTTGTGGATCTGATGATATTTTATTTGTTATATTCATATCCACATGTGCTATTGACAGGTTTTCCTGAGTGTGCAGGACTATGGACTTATTAATTATGGCGATGGCATCGATGGACCTCCTTGGACTCTGGATCGAGTCAATGAGTGGAATTTTATGGTTTGAATGTTTTTGATATTACAAATGTGACATATGACTAGATTTTATGATTTTGATTGTTATCGTTGACACGTTTCGTTGGTGGATGTCGGATGATGGTATATTGCTAACCAAAATAACATTAGGAGTAACGCAGTCACTCACGACAACCAGAGACATTAAGGGAGAGGTGTGGCGGCATACCTGCCACAACCTACTATCACTCCCGTCGTGGCTCAAACTGTAGTTTAATGATTACCTAGTTCGAGAGATCCATGATGTCATGAGGGAATACTATAACAGTCGCTCATGATGATTCTAATAGGCACACAATAAGGTAGGGACATTATTCCTTAGAGGCCCCTAGTTTCCCACAAGGTCACCTAACGGAGTATTAAGTCCAGGGGTTTTGACGTCTACCAAAATTAGTCAAAAGGCGAGTTACACCCTTGGATCATGTAGTGCGTCTTGAAGGGAACGTTGCGTAAATAAAATAGGAATGCAGGTGAGTGGCACCCTTGGAGCACATAGTGCATCTTGAAAGGTGTTGACGATAAAAATCACAACGAGGAATTTCTCCCGCAAAGTATTGCTAAAGCCTATTATTTAAACTATGCTAATAATATATAATACTCGTAGGTGGGACCCCCTTGTAGACCGAAGGCTCGGAGATAGCCATATCACACATTTTATGTTGTTGTTTCGATACTTATTAAAAGGTCTTATATGGTTGATTATGCAGTCTTGGTTTCGTTTTGACATAATGACAGGTGGATGATGCATTTTATGGGATGTTTTGTTATTCGAAGCTTTAATTTTATGTTATCATTGGCACATATTTACAGATGTTATGTTTGATCATGTCACCATGATTTATTACCTGGCTACACCTGCACAAGACATCTGTTAGTAACAACATAAAACAAAAGCAATGGGAAAGAGACTTACAAAAAATCCAAAAGAAAGGGCCTATACTATGCTATGTTAGAAGTTATGTGCAATTAAAATGAAAACAAGTTAATATTAATCCTAACTACAAATGGTTAGTGGCTATGGGTTTTGCAATTGCGTTATATTGGGCGCATTTGATATATGGTATGGTATGGAAGTTGGAAATGGTTAATATGAATTTTTGGGTGGCGCATTTGGCAAGCAATGTGGTCGCAGATTTCATTGGTTTGGAATTAATGACATGGTTGATGGTATTAGTGATCGTTGGTTGTCGTGTACTTCGAAATTGAATGTAGAGGATATGGAAGCGACATGCAGTAAATGCATGTCACTCTATACTTCCCCCATCGGGCCGTCACCCTAGCATGGTTATTTTTGCATTTCGTTTTGCTGGTGGTTAAGCTCTGAGATCCAATCCTAGGAAGGAAGTGCTTGGCCAGCTCACCCCTTTTAAAGTTATTGGTTACAGGTATGGTTCTTTTCACCCATCCACGAATTTCGCTCTGTCTATGAACGAATGATGGCTTAGTAATGCTTTGGTTTGTGTTTTTCCCGAGATTTGAAACTATGTAAATACATGGTTTTTCTCTCTGGAATGACTGTGTGGTTGTTCGACTTCCATGTAAATGAATTGGTTGGTTGAGTTGTGCATTTGATTATTGTTCTATGTGGTGAAAACTGTGATGGATATCTGTAGTTTTAAGTGGATATGGGTATTATTGCTCTATTTTTTTTGGAGGGTTTCTCTCTATTTATCCTTCATGGCCGCTTCCTCACAGTTATGAGGGTAACCATGTCCAGTCATTCCAGGCTTCTATGTGGTTGTTGTGTATGTTTTTCGGACTACCTTTTGGTCATTGTGTATTTTCCAGAGTCATGGTCGTGGGTTTATTACATTGTCATGGGATTATTTTTATGGTCTTGGCATAAACATATCTCAGAATTTGGTTATAGGGTGTCCATTATGCCAAGATATATGGTTATTTGGTGATATAATTTTTTCCTAGGGCCAACATTCCCACGGGTATTGTTATCCATTGATTCGGTCTTTGAGAAATACACAGAGTATACATGTGTGTGCTTTGGGGTACTTGTCACTGTTTAGTGGACATTAACTTCTCCTATACATTGTTTTCCTACACTACCTGTCATTTTACTGTTGCACCATTGCACAAACCAGGAGTTATAAGGAGCCCTGTGGTTCCACCGTGCTTGTATCGAAGGGTATTTTCCCTTGGTTTATATGTTTGACCTCGAGTCTCTCCGTGTCATTGATGACTGAGACAACTCTTGATTACTTATTTGTATTCATTGTTACAGAGCCTGATTTTAATAATCCCCAACTGTTCTCACTCTTGTTGGACATCTTGTTCACTGTCATAGATTGGTTGAGTGATTATGACAATTGCTTTGAGTAATTATATTGAACTTGTTTGATTGATTTGGTTGGAAAATTGTGATCGAGGATGAGTAATAATGTATAGTTAGAGGGATGCATATTTTTTGTTATTCTTTGTATCATCTTGTTGTTACAACATGGTGTCAATTTCAAGTTGGTGACTGCTATGTGTTTTACTAGTCCCGATCGGGATCATGGAAAATTGTGGAAATTATTGACTGTGATTTCATTATTTCACTGTGTCTATTATGGAGGCATCATGCATGTTTTATTTAATTGCATCATCAATGATGAAGCTCGGGTTTTGTATTATGGTTTCATTGCAAGTTTATTGGTTAATATAATTAAAAGGGCATTAAATCAGGCAAGTATTAGAAGTCTGTTCAATTTGGAAACATGAACTGTGTATATGTTTTATTTGGGCGATTGTGAATTATGGACAATATTTGATATTTTATAGTGATATATGATGGATAGAGATGGAGCAATGTGGTTGTGTGTTTCTTTTGATTTTGTTTGAAAGGAAAGGAAAGGAAATGAAAGAGACCAAGTATTCTCTTAACAGGACTGTTGAAATTCATAATGGTTGTGAGTATGATTACATACTGTGTTAATTGAGAAGTTTTGAAGAAATTGAATGTGGGACAATGAACATTTTTGACACACAATAATTGTTTAATTGCTATTGGTATATTTTGTATTGAATACATAGTTGTTTTTATGGATTACTTGATTTGTTTTATGAACAATATTCATTTTTCCCTACCATTCTCTAAATTTTTTTTCACATTAGAAGTCCCCTCACTTTCCCATATTCACTATCCACTCCCTATCCTTAAAATTGAATTTAATTTAAGTTAAAATATGTATTATAACAGTTAAAGGATGGCACCGGGATGAGTTACAATGATATATTCTTTTGATTTATGATACAGTTGATTGTTTGATGATTTGTTGAACAGTAATCATGATCTACCCCCCTCCATTTTAACACTTTTCGCTCAATACAATCCCTCACAAATCCCAAAACCCTTATTCACCCCCTTCTCATTGTCAAGTATTAAATGATTTGTATGGATTGGATTGCATGAGTCTGATGTATTTCTCAGCCAAACTTTGTTTCATATTTAAGGAGATGTCATGTATGGTTGTTGAAGAAACTTGTTGCTAATCAATAATGCATACATGAATGATCTTTTTCAGCAGAGTCATCCATGACCAGGGTAATAGAGGAAGAGGAAATTGGAACAAGGGCCCTAGAAGGCGAAGGTTTTCTATACATTTTGATGCAGACTCGTAAGAGTTGAGCCAAATATTTAAAGATGGATTTTTTAACTAGATTGAACAAGGAGTGGTCCAACCGAGGCCAGGAAGGCCTCCCTTCCAAGCCCTGTAACATCCCCAGAAATAAATTATAGTTTGAAATTTCGTAGGAAATTATTTCCGTTTTTGGTAAATTTGAAATTGGAAAATTTTTGCCATTTATGGAAATTCCAAATTTCAAATTTAGTTAATTGTAATTAATGATTATGACTGTTGGGCAGAGATATGATTTGACCCAACTAACTATTTGAATATGACACTTGTATGAAACAAAATATTTTATAATTATTGTTGATGGACAAATGGAACAACCATGTTAAAGTTAGCTGACCATGACTCCATGAGAGCGGAACGTGTTGGAACTACCTCAGGGCTGAATGTGACAAGTGGAAAATCAATAATTTGGCCATTGTCAACCCTTGAAAATCAAGGATTTGGAAAGATGCAAAAATTACCAAGGGGGAAAAATACCTAGGCAAAAAATGGTTTTGGATATATAGCATATGGGAGGAGGAACGACACTGCCTAATATGCTGGAGAAAGGACAATTATCTCTTGCTGTTATGAACACTAGTTTTCTGAGTGTGAGGCAAGGAGATTTTGTTGAAGCAGAAGGACTATTGCTGAGGGGATTTATGAGTTCTCCCTCATGGATTCATGGTCAGGCTAGGGGGTGAATGAAGCAAGTGACAATGGCTGTCCAGTTCTAAGGTTGGGAGGAACGTGGTTGTTCCCTTTGTCTTACAACAAAAATTGGTTCATATATGTTCATCTATCATTTTCTGGTTATATATCTCTTGTTTTTAAATGGCTGTTAGAATACATCTATATATTACTGGGTGAATTATTGTTGTGAGTTAAACTATGAATGGATGGAACAAACGTAGGATAAACCCCTGTAAGTTTTAATTTTATGCTTCGAATAAAACTAACTATATATATATTAATTATGAGTAGTATCGGAATTTTATGGACACGCTAACATACTTCTAGGTTAAAAAAAATTAGACCGATTCCATCTTCGGATAGTAGGAATTTTGTGTTTATATAAGTACAAGAAATCAATTCGAAGGAGTCTTTTACTGCACCTTTGACTAAGGAAATGCTGAAGGGTATACAAGAGAGAAATATTTATACATTTGCATATTAATGTAATGAATTACACAGAGTAATAACACTACTATAATATCAATGCATGGTAAGAATAAATATTCATATAGAGTTATATATATATATTTATATATATTTATGTATACCTAATACCTGTACATAAGTTTGATATTCTATTTTGACTTCGTTGCGATTCGATTTAAAGGAATATAAGTTTTCTGGAAATTTGTAGGTTAATTTCATACATGCATGACTGTAGGTTTCCAGATTTAAGATCCAACAGGTATTAAAATATAATGGAAGACAAACAATATAACTAGACTTAATAGGATTTTTGGAAAAGATAAATAAGAACTAAAGAAAATGAATCGAATCTTTTAACGCATATGAGGTTTTGAAAATGAAATGATAGAGGGGTGAAAGCCCGGTGAATTTAGGAAAAAGGAAATAAGGAACCCTTAATGTATATACATATTTCTGATAAGTTCGAAACATTATATCTTTATTAAGGAACAATAAATTATTTCAACCTCGGTGTGAGTCAGATAGTACCAAAATAAAAGAAAACAACAGTTCTATTGACTACAACGAAGCTTTCTGAACATAATAATACAGAAGTAATAAAACAAAATTTGGAGGACATACTTTATGGAAGTATACAGGCTGATATGCCTTATTTATAAACAATCTAGGTAAAATAAAGAACCATTGTACCATTAAGACTGGATTTAAAATCGCTATGAACCCTTGTATTTCAAATACAAGTATACAAGAGAAAATCCTGTGATTTAAACCTTATAGTTTGTTATACAAATCCAGTCAGACCAAAATTTTAAAGAGTGCCCAACCTTACACAATTACTATGTTCTCCTCCAACAGTGAGATATCGACATGAAAATAGGATTTACTTATTAACCAACCGATATAGGAAATCGGGACGGAACTTCACATAATAACAGTAAACCTGGGATGGAACCATGGTCTTCATTTCTAGAACTTGGAAAGCTAAGCTTGAGATTTACTGTGCACGAAACCTGAATACCTTTTGCGTGAATGGTAGGAACCGACATCCATAATTATGCGTGGTCGAAGCCTCTGCAAGGGATTTCCATTTTAAACATTAGTAAAATACAATGAAAGTAAGGCGAACGAGACTTTGAACAAAATGATAAATGATAGTAACAGTTTATTTGAGAGTGACACTTAACTTAGGGCTTGGAGACCCGATGTCTTTCTCTTGTCCCATGCTGGTTGGATAGATGTTGTAGTGTCCCCAAGGCCGAGCCCCGTTACAGATCATGTAATATGCAAAAAAAAAAAATTGTAATTATGTTCTATAGGCTGGTGAGCCAAGTTTTGAATAAGCTGTAGGCTTATGAGTTTTGTTAGGCCAGGGGAGCCTAAG
>ML815695.1:38197-120898 GCA_009831015.1 Picea engelmannii
TCTGCGAATTAAGTGTGTTTAATCCTGGTTAAATGCATTTGTTTTTAAATCCATGTAATGAATGGTGAACCGAGAGGTTAGGGCGAACCTGGGTAGTGAATAGGTACACTACAATTTGGTATCAGAGCAATTGGTACACTACAGATGTTCTAGGCCAATGGGAGGGTGGTCCAAGGAATTCCTGATGGGTACCCTCGCAATAACAGGGTCCCACCATTAGAGTTGGTACCAACGCGTATAAATCAAACTCTTTATACAATGAGATACACAAATTGTGTTAACATTTAAAATACGAATTTCATCAGTCGTGCCGTGTGAGCAGGTCGAAGACATCGTGAAAAAGTTACACATAGAATAGAATGCTATGTGTTAATTTTGATATTAAAACCTTCTATGAATCGACTGCCTGTATTGAAGAGAGTATTTTACTCCGCGCTAAAGTACAAAGCTAACTTTCCTAGTGAAATTACCAGGTTTCAAATGGCGTATACTACCCATAGACAATGATAACAATAAGAGGAACACACATAAACCAAGAAGTCTTACAAACTCAAATATTATATGCCGTAGGGTATTCCCTAACGAACTGCTCGAAACACAAAACTCACTTTTTCTTTTGTACCGAATAGGAATGCAATAACCTTTAAGGAAGCATTATATTTGTAAGGACCAGCTAAGAGTTTGATGAAAACTACATAAGGGAGGATTCATGTTTTTATCAATAGAGGAACTATAAGAAATGTATGGGAAATAATGAAACCCTAAGAGTGAAATACATACGAAAACTATGCATATGCCTATTCCTTGAATTCGGAAATAAGGAAGCAGAATGCTGAGTCCTTTCAGATATTTTGAGAATAAAACACAATAAGAACCTACTTATCCAGGAGTGGAAGAAGTCCAGGAAGTTACGAGAGAATAAAAAAATTAGGGAAACTTAATTTAAAATCATAATAAGAAGTCACATCACAAGGGTTTCTTCCATTGTAATGAGATTCCAAGGTTCCACTCTATTATTTAAATTACAATAGCATCATAAACTTGCCAGGGAGGATGGATAATGATGTCTTCTTCCACCGGGCAAGATCAACCAAGTCGACAACCTTCATGCTGAGAAAATAATACACAGAGCCATTTCATAGGACTACACAATGACAATAAAATTTTTGCCTAACCCCCAGAGGAACCCTTGCTATGCAGATTAAATGTTGAGGGTACGAAGCTTGGTTTGGCCATGTGATGGGGAAGAGTTGGCACGACTAGATTGGAGGGAGGGTTAGGTGAAAACCATTGAAACTCGCACACACAGGACCTCCATTAATAGTAGGTGCAGAACCTTAAATCCTTTCTGAAAAGTAAACCTTTCTTCCCATATCAAGAAAACGCGAAGTTAATGACAGTCCTTTCGTGACACGACTAGTTGGAACACGTTCACCCAACTGTTTCATTTTAGTTAACATACTGTTCAAATGAGACTGCATTGAGACATTTCTTAGTTAAGACAAAGTTAAACAAGGATTAGTGTGAGATTTCGTTACCCAAACCTTTATGTAAATGGTCACTGGAAGATCACTAACCATGAGTAATCCATCAGGGAATCCGTTTAAAGATTTGGACCATACCAAATTAATTCCAAGTATTTTATGTTAAGCCATTTAGATTCTACTATGGGGTATAATCTCGACCCTGTTATAAGTGGTATACAAATTTTTTTCCAAGGTAAAGGAGATAGACTTGCATGCAATTATAGAACTCATGTTTAAAGGAGATATTATGATGCAGGAGCATCCCTCATGACAAGCAAAACCAACGTGGAAGCAAAAGACAGTTGGAAAACGTCCAACGCAAGTTTTTGAATTTTTAAATCTTCTCTTGAAGTTGATGCGCTGAACATAAATGAGATCATTTAATTTAGGCGCCTTCGTAAGAATGTAATCAGACCTCGAGCCATACTCTCTCGTCTGAGATAGACAGAGGCATTTATAGTAGTAGTTGCAGGTAGAAAGAATTGAATTCTTAGATTAGACTATTCTAGAAGAAAGAGGGAAAACCGAGATATAGACACCCTCATTTGTATCATTGTAACAAGGAAGCAACAGGAGAGAAAGCAGAATAGAGAGCATAGGAGAATAGCAGAGAGCTGTAGAAGAACACCCATGTATAGATCTTGAATTAATAGAAGAAGTTGATTCAAATTCATGGCTGTTGTGTTATTCTCTGTGTATGTGTGTTGAATGCTCTGCCTATGAATATTTCTTCCTGTTATGCACTTGTTATTATGTTGAGTGTATGATCTCGTGTGTCGAGATTTAAGCCTGAGAAGAAGTGAGTGAGTTACAATTGTTTCTCTTCTGAGCAAGGATTCCTGCAAGGAGTGCAGTTGAAGTCGTCTGCAAGGGAGTGCGTTGACAGAAGGCTCAGAGAGATAGATTTTGTTCTCATTCGTTGTGAAGGTGCAGTTAGGCATCGAGCGTGCAAGGAGTGCGTGGACTAAGGAAGGGAGTCTCAGTTGTGAATATGAGCAGAAGCTTTGGAGGACTGCTGCTGCAGGTGTGCACAGAGTCAAAGGAAGATCAAACAGTTGAAGTGATTGAAGATTTTCCGCAAGGAGTGCGTGCAAAGAACCTCATTGAGGTTGGCGAAATCTAGAAAATCTCAGGAAGGATAGGCCTCTGAGTCGCTGAAGATCAGCTTAGTTAAGTGTGATTGGAAGTCAGGAAGAAGCGTCGCAGGTTGGCGAAGTGACGAAGGAATCTCGTAGAGAGATACTCTTTCTCATTTCGTGGGTTAAACAAGGAAGAACAGATGGTCGAAATCATATGAGGAGATTTTGCGAAGTTCCGAGGATCGTTAGATCTTGCAGAGGTGCAAGGAGGTTACGACGTGAAGATTCCGAAGAGTGTGAAGCTCAGGAGAGGTGGAACCGTCGATTCAGAGTCATGGGAGCCGTCAGATCTACACATGGCCTCGTGTATCGGGGACTCGGGAGTTGAAGCCCCAAAGGTTGTGAAGCATGAGCAGCGAGATCGTGAGACACGATATCCCTACAAAATCAGAGCCGTTCGTTGTGGAGGGCACGTGTAAGGAGATTCTCATCTCGCAAGCTCGTTCATTGGAGGTCTGAAAGGGAATTCCGTTATCTTCGTGAGTGGCGAGGTGGCGAAAAGGCCAGGAGCCGTCCATCTGAAGAAGACAGGTGGCAGAGATCTAGGATCTCGCGAACTCGTAGGTTCGCAGGTTGAAGACCCAAGTATTGGTCACTCTAGGTCGCGAGTGGCGAAGTTGCGAGAAGACAGGAGCCGTCCATCTGAAGAGGACAAGTGTCAGAGATCTAAGGGTCCCGCTAACTCGGGAGATCGCCGATTGAGAACCCAAGTGTTGGGTAGTCCAAGTCGCGAGGCGCGAGGACGCGAAGTGGCGAAGTAGCGAGGAGATCTGGGTCGTCCATTTGAGAGGATGCGTGGCAGAGATCGAGAGATCTGGCGAACTTGGGAGTTTGCAGGGTGAAAGACCAAGTATTTGGCATCGCAAGTCGCGAGGATGCGAGGCGTGAGAGGAGGATAGCCGTTGGATCCAGAACATAGGAGGACCGTTGGATCTGCGCGTGGGATCGGGTCTCGGGACCTCGCAAGAAAAGGTTCGAGAGTTTGGCTACGGGGATCGCGAGGTTGCGAGAGGCGATATCCCAACAGCTGGAGAGCAGTGTGGGCAATAGCAGAGAGTGAGTGGAATACAGGTGGCATCAGCCTCGGGATCTCGCCGCGAGAAGTCCCGAAGCATTTTCGTTAGGATCTGCGAGTCGCGAAGTGCTGAGAGCAGAGTTGTGTGGACGGGTCAAGTCACACGTGCGCGTCGGAGTTTTGGTGCCTCGGTTATCGGAGGTTGGAGAGCCAAAAGCCTAGTATCACGAGTAACGAAGTCCCCCAGGAAAAAGTCAGCGAGTTAACTGATATCTCGGATCTCGGGGATCCGAGAGTGTAGTGCTCGACTGTTGGACTCACGAAGCCGTGAGTTCCGATCCTCCGGAAGCAAAGAAGGGAGGATCGCGTCGAAGAGAATCTGTGGGTGCAGATTTCCCGACAGGGAAATAGAAGAACCTTAGAGTTCTTCGGGCCTAAAGAAGAGAAGGTCTCGTGGGAGCGGACGTGACCCCTGGTAGGGTGCGCCTGCGTCAAAGTGGTACCAGAGATTAATTCTTGTCTGTATATTTCAGGCAAGAGAGGTAGGAGATAAAGAGCACTCTGATACACACGTCAAGTGGTATCAGAGCGAGAGAAAATTTCTCTATTTCCTGTAGCAGAGAAGAAAGGAAAAATTCACCATGCCGCCAAGGAGAAGAGGTAGACAATCACTCTATCCATAGGGGGAAAGGGAATTGTCCAGAGGAAGAGAAATTTCCAGAGATAGAGATAGGCAAGTACAAAATCCAGACATGGAGAGAGAAGTGCGAAATCTTCATGCCAGAATGGAGGACATGGAGACATCGCAAAGGCGATAAGCTGATGTAGGAGATATCAGTTAATCAGAAGTTGAAGATGATGCTGGACATAGAGGAGAGGAAATACCAGCGGAAGATGCAGCCAATGAGCGTTTAATTAAGGCTATCGCTCGGATGAGTTCAAAAACAAAGATGGACATTCCAGCTTATGAAGGAAGTCTGGATGCATAAGAGATGCTAGATTGGATTAGAGCTCTAGACACTTACTTCGATTATGAAGATATCGAAGATGATAAGAAGGTCAGAAATGACGTCACGAGATTAAAAGGACATGCAACTTTGTGGTGGGATGAACTACAAGCTGATAGGTGTTGTCAAGGCAAGTAGAATATTAAGAGCTGGGACAGGATGATTGCAAAGATGAAGGTGAAATTCATTCCCAGGGATTATCAAATTTCTCTATTTAGGAGGATGCAGAACCTGAGACAGAAGCTGATGACGGTGAAGGAGTATACTGAAGAATTTTACAGGTTGAATATCAAGGCAGGTCATCGTGAAAGAAATGGCGAAAAGGTGGCCAGGTATATGAATGGCACGAGGTATGAAATTCAGGATGAACTAAATATGGCAACCATCCGAATGGTGGAGGATGCTAACCAATTGGCTCTGAAAGCTGAGGAGAAGCTGAGCCGTAAACAAAGTCAGAGGGGCCGAGGCAGAAGTCAACCCAAAGGAAAATTGGTTGCCCAAGATAAATACCAGAAGCCCAAGGATGACTGGAAGAAACCTCAGACTCAGACAGAGAGAGGTAGAAGTTCGCAGCGAGGGCGATATGCTGAGAAAAGAGGACAAAAAACCGAGCAAAGAGGAGGATATGCTGACAATAATAGGTTTCCTCGTACCAGAGGTAGAGGAAGAGGAAGAGGTGGAGTAATCACATGCTTCACATGTGGAAAATATGGGCACAATTCAGTCGACTGTCCAGATAGGAGAAAGGATGGAGGAGAGACTCACATCGCCGAGGCACAGAGGCGAGATGTTGAGGCAGAGTACGCTGAAGGCGGAAGATTGCTGGTGATGTGAAAAGTCCTTTTAACGCCAGAGAAGGAAATGGAGAATTTAGCACAGAGGAACAGTCTTTTTAGGACTGCTTGCAAGAACAAGGGTTGGGCATGCAAAGTCATCGTGGACAGTGGAAGCACCGATAATCTCGTTTCAACTGAGATGGTGGAGAGGTTGGAGCTGGAGACAACTGATCACCCAAGTCCATACAAAGTTTCATGGCTACAGAAGGGACATCAGGTAAATGTCACTAAACAATGCTTAGTTGACATTAAGATAGGAGGATATAATGATAGGATTTTATGTGATGTTATTCCTATGGATGTCTGTCATTTATTGCTGGGTAGACCATGGAAATATGATAGAAATGTAATTCATGATGGGAGAAAAAATACATATACCCTGGAGAGGAATGGGAGGACCCATATGTTGTGTCCAATTGAAGATAAAGAGGTGAAGCCAGAGGTAAACAACGCAGTACTTCTCATGAGTGGGAAGGAACTTCTTACAGAAGTTAAGAAGAAGGAGGATCCACAATTCTTTGTGGTCAGAAAACCGAGAACTGTTCTGACTAGCACAAGAGTGGACGATTTACCAGGAGAAGTTTAGGAACTGCTAGAAGATTTCACTGATATTCTAGTGGAGGAACTACCTCGTTCGTTGCCACCGATGAGGAGTGTGAGTCACCATATAGACCTCATACTAGGATCTAGTTTACCAAACAAAGCAGCGTACAGATTGACGCCGCAGGAGAATGAGGAAGTTAAAAGACAGGTCCAGGAGTTGTTGGACAAAGGCTTGGTCAGGGAAAGCTTGAGTCCATGTGCTATTCCAACAGTACTCAGTCCGAAGAAAGAGGAAGGCTGGAGGATGTGCACTGATTCAAGGGCGATAAACAAGATAACCATCAGGTATAGATTCCCATTGCCAAGGATGGATGATCTGATGGATTGCTTAAGTTGGGCAAATTTTTTTTCAAAGATAGATTTGAAGAGTGGATATCATCAGATTCGTATGAGAGAAGGTGACGAATGGAAAACAACATTCAAGACAAATGAAGGGTTGTATGAATGGCTTGTCATGCTATTTGGTTTGACGAATGCACCAAGTACCTTTATGAGGTTGATGAATGAAGTCCTGAAGGAGTTCATCGGGAAATTTTTCATCGTGTATCTGGATAACATATTGGTTTTTAGCAAGACAAAGGCTAAACATCTGAAGCATTTGGCTATTGTGATGAAGAGATTACAGCAAGAGAAGCTGCTGATAAATACGAAGAAGTCCTCATTCATGAAGACAAAACTCATTTATTTGGGGTTTGTTA
This sequence comes from Picea engelmannii, assembly GCA_009831015.1. NCBI lineage: Eukaryota > Viridiplantae > Streptophyta > Pinopsida > Pinales > Pinaceae > Picea > Picea engelmannii. The sequence goes on from ML815695.1 coordinate 45,022, forward strand.
TATCTGCAAATGAGTTGAGGATGGATCCAGATAAGGTGGAGGTAATCAAGAATTGGCCATCACCGAGGAAGGTATTTGAGGTAAGGAGTTTTCATGGACTGTCTAGTTTCTACCGAAAGTACATTAGAAATTTCAGTGGGATTAGTGTAGCAACGATGGATACAGTGAAGAAAAGACATAAATATTTTCACTGGACGGAAGAGGCTGAGAAAAGTTTCAATTTTCTGAAACGAAAGATTACAGAGCAACCAATTCGTAGGTTGGAGAAGCGAGGAAGGAATCTTATAGAGAGATAATATTTCTCATTTCGTGGGTTATACAAGGAAGAACAGACGGTCGAAATCATCTGAGGAGATTTCGCGAAGTTCTGAGGATCGTTAGATCTTGCAGAGGTGCAAGGAGGTTACAGCGCGAAGATTCCGAAGAGTGTGAAGCTCAGGAGAGGCAGAACCGTCGATTTAGAGTCACGGGAGCCGTCAGATCTACACGTGGTCTCGTGTATCGGGGACTCGGGATTTGAATCCCCAAAGGTTGTAAAGCAGGAGCAGCGAGATCGCGAGACACGATATCCCTACAAAATCAGAGCCGTTCGTTGTGGAGGGCGCGTGTAAGAAGATTCTCATCTCGCAAGCTCGAACATTGGAGGTATGAAAGGGAAGTCTGTTAGCTTCGTGACTGGCGAGGTGGTGAAAAGGCCAGTAGCCATCCATCTGAAGAAGACAGGTGGCAGAGATCTGGGATCTCGCGAACTCGGAGGTTCGCAGGTTGAAGACCCAAGTATTGGTCACTCCAGGTCGCGAGTGGCGAAGTTGCGAGAAGACAGGAGCCATCCATCTGAAGAGGAAAGGTGTCGAAGATCTAAGGGTCTCGCTAACTCAGGAGCTCGCCGATTGAGAACCCAAGTGTTGGGTAGTCCAAGTCTCGAGGCGCGAGGACGCGAAGTGGCGAAGTAGCGAGGAGATCTGGTTCGTCCATTTGAGGGGACGTGTGGCAGAGATCGAGATATCTCACGAACTCGGGAGTTTGCAGGGTGAAAGACTGAGTATTTGGCATCGCAAGTCGTGAGGACACGAGGCGCGAGAGGAGGATAGCCGTTGGATCCTGAACACAGGAGGACCGTTGGATCTGCGCATGGGATCGGGTCTCGGGACCTCGCAAGAAAAGGTTCAAGAGTTTGGCTACAGGGATTGGGAGGTTGCGAGAGGCGATATCCTGACAGCTGGAGAGCAGTGTGGGCCATAGCGGAGAGTGAGTGGAATACAGGTGGCATCATCCTCGGGATCTCGCTGCGAGAAGTCCCGAAGCATTTGCTTTAGGATTCGCGAGTCGCGAAGTGCTGAGAGCAGAGTTGTGTGGACGGGTCAAGTCACACGTGCACGTCGGAGTTTCGTTGCCTCGGTTATCGGAGGTTGGAGAGCCAAAAGCTTGGTATCGCGAGTAGCGAGGTCACGAGTAACGAAGTCCCTCAGGAAAAAGTCAGCGAGTTGACTGATATCTCGGATCTCGGGGATCCGAGAGTGTAGCGCTCGACTGTTGGACTTGCGAAGCCGCGAGTTTCGATCCTCCGAAAGCAAAGAAGGGAGGATCGCGCCGAAGAGAATCTGTGGGTGCAGATTTCTTGACAGGGAAATAGAAGAACCTTAGAGTTCTTCGGGCCTAAAGAAGAGAAGGTCCTATGGGAACGGACGTGACCCCTGGTAGGGTGCACCTGCATCAAAGTGGTACTATATCTTATTTCTTGTCTGTATATTTCAGGCAAGAGAGGGAGGAGATAAAGAGCACTCTGATACACACATCAAGTGGTATCAGAGCGAGAGAAAATTTATCTGTTTCCTGTAGCAGAGAAGAAAGGAAAAATTTACCATGCCACCAAGGAGAAGAGGTAGACAATCACCCAATCCAGAGGAGGAAAGGGAATTGTCCAGAGGAAGAGAAATGTCCAAACACAGAGATAGGAAAGTACAGAATCCAGACATAGAGAGAGAAGTGTGAAATCTTCGTGCCAGAATGGAGGACATGGAGACATCGCAAAGGCGCAAAGCTGATGCAAGAGATATCAGTGAATCAGAAGCTGAAGATGATGCTGGACATAGAGGAGAGGAAATACCAGCGGAAGATGCGGCCAATGAGCGTTTAATTAAGGCTATCGCTCGGATGAGTTCGAAAACAAAGATGTACATTCCATATTATGAAGGAAGTCTGGATGCAGAAGAGCTTCTAGATTGGATTAGAGCTCTAGACACTTACTTAGATTATGAAGATATCGAAGATGATAAGAAGGTCAGACATGCCGTCACGAGATTAAAAGGACATGCAGCTTTGTGGTGGGATGAACTACAAGCTGATAGGCGTTGTCAAGGGAAGCAGAATATTAAGAGCTGGGACAGGATGATTGCAAAGATGAAGGCAAAATTCATTCCCAGGGATTATCAAATTTCTCTGTTCAGGAGGATGCAGAACCTGAGACAGAAGATGATGACGGTGAAGGAGTATATTGAAGAATTTTACAGGTTGAATATCAGGGCAGGTTATCGCGAAATCAAAGACTAAAAGGTGGCCAGGTATATGAATAGCCTCAGGTATGAAATTCAAGATGAACTAAATATGGAAACCATTTGAACGGTGGAGGATGCTGACCAATTGGCTCTGAAAGCTGAGGAGAAGCTGAGCCATAAACAAATTTAGAGGGGCCGAGGCAGAAGTCATCCCAAAGGCAAATCGGTTGCCCAAGATAAATACCAGAAGCCCAAGGATGACTGGAAGAAACCTCAGACTCAGAAAGAGAGAGGTGGAAGTTCGCAGCGAGGGCGATATGCTGAGCAAAGAGGACAACAAACCGAGTAAAGAGGAGGATATGCTGACAATAATAGGTTTACTCGTACCAAAGGTAGAGGAAGAGGAAGAGGTGGAGTAATCACATGCTTCACATGTGGAAAATATGGGCACAAGTCAGTCGACTATCCAGATAGGAGAAAGGATGGAGGAGAGACTCACATCGCCGAGGCACAGAGGCGAGATGTTGAGGCAGAGTACGCTGAAGGCGGAAGATCGCTGGTGATGCGAAAAGTCCTTTTGACGAAAGAGAAGGAAATGGAGAATTCAGCACAGAGGAACAGTCTTTTTAGGACTGCTTGCAAGACCAAGGGTTGGGCATGCAAAGTCATCGTGGACAATGGAAGCACCGATAATCTCGTTTCAACTGAGATGGTGGAGAGGCTGGAGCTGGAGACAACTGATCACCCAAGTCCATACAAAGTTTCATGGCTACAGAAGGGACATCAGGTAAATGTCACTAAACAGTGCTTAGTTGACATTAAGATAGGAGGATATAATGATAGGATTTTATGTGATGTTATTCCTATGGATGTCTGTCATTTATCCCTGGGTAGACCATGGAAATATGATAGAAATGTAATTCATGATGGGAGAAAAAATACATATACCCTGGAGAGGAATGGGAGGACCCATATGTTGTGTCCAATTGAAGATAAAGAGATGAAGCCAGAGGTAAACAACACAGTACTTCTCATGAGTGGGAAGGAACTTCTTACAGAAGTTAAGAAGAAGGAGAATCCACAATTCTTTGTGGTCAGAAAACCGAGAATTGTTCTGACTAGCACAAGAGTGGACGATTTACCAGGAGAAGTTCAGGAATTGCTAGAAGAGTTCACTAATATTGTAGTGGACGAACTACCTTGTTTGTTGCCACCAATGAGGAGTGTGAGTCACCATATAGACCTCATACCAGGAGCTAGTTTACCAAACAAAGCAGCGTATAGATTGACGCCGCAGGAGAATGAGGAAGTTAAAAGACAGGTCCAGGAGTTGTTGGAGAAAGGCTTGGTCAGGGAAAGCTTGAGTCCATGTGTTGTTCCAACAGTACTCAGTCCAAAGAAAGACGGAGGCTAGAGAATGTGCACTGATTCAAGGGCGATAAACAAGATAACCATCAGGTATAGATTCCCATTGCCAAGGATGGATGATCTGATGGATTGCTTAAGTGGGGAATTTTTTTTTTCAAAGATAGATTTGAAGAGTGGATATCATCAGATTCGTATGAGAGAAGGTGGCGAATGGAAAATAGCATTCAAGACAAACGAAGGGTTGTATGAATGGCTTGTCATGCCATTTGGTTTGACGAATGCACCAAGTACCTTTATGAGGTTGATGAATGAAGTCCTGAAGGAGTTCATTGGAAAATTATTCATCGTGTATCTGGATGACATATTGGTTTTCAGCAAGACAAAGGCTGAACATCTGAAGCATTTGGCTATTGTGATGAAGAGATTACAGCAAGAGAAGCTACTGATAAATACGAAGAAGTCCTCATTCATGAAGACAAAACTCATTTATTTGGGGTTTGTTATATCTACAAATGAGTTGAGGATGGATCCAGATAAGGTGGAGGTAATCACGAATTGGCCATCACCGAGGAACGTATTTGAGGTAAGGAGTTTTCATGGACTGGCTAGTTTCTACCGAAAATTCATTAGAAATTTCAGTGGGATTAGTGCAGCAATGATGGATACAGTGAAGCAAAGACATAAATCTTTTCACTGGACGAAAGAGGCTGAGAAAAGTTTCAATTTGCTGAAACGAAAGATTACAGAGCAACCAATTCTGGTGTTGCCAGATTTTCAAAAGACATTTTAGGTAAAATGTGATGCAAGCGGGTTTTCCATAGGAGCAGTCTTGATCCAGGAAGATAGACCGATTGCATATTTCAGCGAGAAGCTGAATGAGGCAAAATAAAAGTACTCCACGTATGATAAAGAATTTTATGCTATCATACAGGCATTGAAGAAATGGAGGCACTATTTGATTCCAAAGGAATTTGTTTTATATAGTGATAACCATGCCTTACAATTTGTGACTCAACAGGAAAAGTTGAATCAAAGGCATGTTAAGTGGGTTGAATACATGCAAAATTTCACTTTTGTGATAAAACATATTTCTGGTACTGCTAACAAAGTTGCTGATGCTTTGAGCAGGAAGTGTTTGCTATTGCAGGAATTCAAAGTCAGGACGTTAGGCTTTAATAATCTTAAGGACATGTATGCAGATGATTCAAATTTTAAGGAAGCTTATGAAGCAGCTGAGAATCCAGTTCTCAGAGATAGAAGTCAGTGGATAGAGTACGTGATCCAGGACGGATTGTTGTTCAAAGGCAATCAACTGTGTATTTCGAATTGCTCCATGAGGGAGAACTTGTTGAAGGAGAAGCACAATGGAGGATTGGCAGGACATTTTGGTCATGATAAGACATTTGCAAAGATGAGCGAGTCATACTTTTGGCCAGGGATGCGGTCAGAAGTCAAGATGTTTGTAGACAGATGCAGGATTTGCCAGCATTCAAAAGGAAGGAAACAAAATGCGGGTTTTTATCAGCCATTGCCCATACCTGAGAAGCCGTGGGATGAAATTAGCATGGATTTTGTATTGGGATTGCTGAGGACACAGAGAGGTGTTGATTCAATCTTTGTGGTAGTTGACAGGTTTTCTAAGATGGCACATTTCATTCCATGCCAGAAAACCAGCGATGCGACTCACATCACAAATTTGTTTCTCAAGGAGGTCATTCGACTTCATGGATTGCCAAAAAGCACAGTTTCAGACAGATACACAAAATTCATAGGGCAGTTTTGGAGGACATTATGGAAGAAGCTAGGAACTAATTTGATGTTTAGTTCTGCTTATCATCCTTAGATGGATGGACAAACAGAAGTGGTCAACAAAATCCTGGGAGACTTGTTGATGAGCTTGGTGGCAGAGTACCATAGCAGTTGGGACAATGTGTTGCCACAAACAGAGTTCACATATATTGATTCAGTGAACAGGAGCACAGGTCGAAGTCCATTTCAGATTGTATATGGAATGCAACCGAGAGGAGTTTCTGAATTAAGGGATTCAGAACAGCTTGATACTAGCAGTGCTAGTGCAGGAGAATTTGCTGAAGCAATGAAGGAACTTCACGGCCAGGTGAAGGAGCGACTGTTGAAGGAAAGTTAGGAGTACAAGAGCAGAGCAAATCAACATCGGAGACAACTTCAGTTTGAAGTTGGTGATCTGGTTCTGACACATCTGAGGAAAGAAAGGTTCCTGAGAGGAACATACAACAAGTTGAAGATGAAGAAAATTGGGCCGTGCAAAGTCTTGAAGAAGATGGGACAAAATGCTTATGAAATTGAGTTACCAGATGGGATTGGAATATCTCCGATATTTAATGTTTTGGATTTATATCCATATAAAGATGATGAAGCAGGAGCAGAAAGTGATGAACAACCAAAGATCCAGTGGCAGAAGTAGATGCCAGTTGCAGAAAAGCCACAGATGGAGCAGATACTGAATAAACGAGTGGGTAAGAAAACCAGAAGGAAATAATATTTTGAATATTTGGTCAAGTGGAAGGGTCATCCAGTTGAAGATGCCAGCAGGGAGACTGAAGCAGAGATATGGAAGCATGGACATACCGTGCAGGAGGTCATGGACAGGAGCCCATGAAAATTTTCAAGCGAGGGAGTATGATGCAGGAACATCCCTCACGACAAGGAAAACCAACGTGGAAGCAGAAGACAGCTGGAAGACGTCCAACGCAAGTTTTTGAATTTTTAAATCTTCTCTTGAAGTTGATGCGCTGAACATAAATGAGATCATTTAATTTAGCCGCCTTGGTAAGAATGTAATCAGACCTCGAGCCATACACTCTCGTCTGAGATAGACAGAGGCATTTATAGTAGTAGTTGCATGTAGATAGAATTGAATTCTTAGATTAGACTATTCTAGAAGAAAGAGGGAAAAACGAGATATAGACACCCTCATTTGTATCATTGTAACAGGGAAGCAACAGAAGAGCAAGAAGAATAGAGAGCATAGGAGAATAGCAGAGAGCTGTAGAAGAACACCCATGTATAGATCTTGAATTAATAGAAGAAGTTGATTCAGATTCATGGCTGTTGTGTTATTCTCTGTGTATGTGTGTTGAATGCTCTGCCTATGAATATTTCTTCCTGTTATGCACTTGTTATTATGTTGAGTGTATGATCTCGTGTGTCGAGATTTAAGCCTGAGAAGAAGTGAGTGAGTTACAATTGTTTCTCTTCTGAGCAAGGATTCCTGCAAGGAGTGCAATTGAAGTCATCCGCAAGGGAGTGCGTTGACAGAAGGCTCAGAGAGATAGCTTTTGTTCTCATTCGTTGTGAAGGTGTAGTTAGGCATCGAGCGTGCAAGGAGTTTGCGGACTAAGGAAGGGAGTCTCAGTTGTGAATCTGAGCAGAAGCTTTGGAGGACTACTATTGCAGGTGTGCGCAGAGTCAAAGGAAGCTCGAACAGTTAAAGTGATTGAAGATTTGCCGCAAGGAGTGCGTGAAAAGAACCTCGTTGAGGTTGGAGAAATCTAGAAAAGCTCAGGAAGGATAGGCCTCTGAGTCGCTGAAGATCAGCTTAGTTAAGTGTGATTGGAATTCAGGAAGAAGCGTCGTAGGTTGGCGAAGCAATGAAGGAATCTCGTAGAGAGATACTCTTTCTCATTTCGTGGGTTATACAAGGAAGAACAGATGATCGAATTCATTTGAGGAGATTTCGCGAAGTTTCGAGGATCGTTAGATCTTGTAGAGGTGAAAGGAGGTTATGGCGCGAAGATTCCGAAGAGTGTGAAGCTCAGGAGAGGCGGAACCGTCGATTCAGAGTCACGGGAGCCGTCAGATCTACACATGGTCTTGTGTATCAGGGACTCGGGAGTTGAATCCCCAAAGGTTGTGAATTAGGAGCAGCGAGATCACGAGACGTGATATCCCTACAAAATCAGAGCTGTTTGTTGTGGAGGGCGCGTGTAAGGAGATTCTCATCTCGCAAGCTCGGACATTGGAGGTATGAAAGGGAAGTCTGTTAGATTCGTCAGTGGGGAGGTGGAGAAAAGGCCAGGAGCCGTCCATCTGAAGAAGACATGTGGCAGATATCTAAGATCTCGCGAACTCGGAGGTTCGTAGGTTGAAGACCCAAGTATTGGTCACTCCAGGTCGCGAGTGGCGAAGTTGCGAGAAGACAGGAGCCGTCCATCTGAAGAGGACATGTGTCGGAGATCTAAGGGTCTCGCTAACTTGGGAGGTTGTCGATTGAGAACCCAAGTGTTGGGTAGTCCAGCTCGCGAGGCGCGAGGATGCGAAGTGGCGAAGTAGCGAGGAGATATGGGTCATCCATTTGAGAGGACGCGTGGCAGAGATCGAGAGATCTCGTGAACTCGGGAGTTCGCAGGGTGAAAGACCGAGTAATTGGCATCGCAAGTTGCGAGGACATGAGGCGCGAGAGGAGGATAGCCGTTGGATCCAGAACACAGGAGGACCGTTGGATCTGTGCGTGGGATCGGGTCTCGGGACCTCGCAAGAAAAGGTTTGAGAGTTTGGCTACGGGGATCGCGAGGCTGCGAGAGGCGATATCCCAACAGCTGGAGAGAAGTGTGGGCCATAGCGGAGAGTGAGTGGAATATAGGTGGCATCAACCTCGGGATCTTGCCACGAGAAGTCCCGAAGCATTTGCGTTAGGATCTGCAAGTCGCGAAGTGCCGAGAGCAGAGTTGTGTGGATGGGTCAAGTCACACGTGCGCGTCGCAGTTTCGGTGCCTGGGTTATCGGAGGTTGGAGAGCCAAAAGATTGGTATCGTGAGTAGAGAGGTTGCGAGTAACGAAGTTCCCCAGGAAAAAGTCAGCGATTTGATTGATCTCTCAGATCTTGGGGATCCGAGAGTGTAGCGCTCGACTGTTGGACTCGCGAAGCCACGAGTTCCGATCCTCCGGAAGCAAAGAAGGGAGGATCATGCCGAAGAGAATCTGTGGGTGCAGATTTCCCGACAGGGAAATAGAAGAACCTTAGAGTTCTTCGGGCCTAAAGAAGAGAAGGTCATGTGGGAGCGGACGTGACCCCTTGTAGGGTGCGCCTGCGTCAAAGTGGTACCGGAGCTTATTTCTTGTCTGTATATTTCAGGCAAGAGAGGCAGGAGATAAAGAGTAGTCTGATACACACGTCAAGTGGTATCAGAGCGAGAGAAAATTTCTCTATTTCCTGTAGCAGAGAAGAAAGGAAACAGTCACCATGCCGCCAAGGAGAAGAGGTAGACAATCACCCTATCCAGAAGAGGAAAGGGAATTGTCCAGAGGAAGAGAAATGTCCAGAGACAGAGATAGGCAAGTACATAATCTAGACATGGAGAGAAGTTCGAAATCTTTGTGCCAGAATGGAGGACATGGAGACATCGCAAAGGCGCAAAGCTGATGCAAGAGATATCAGTGAATTGGAAGCTGAAGATGATGCTGGACATAGAGGAGAGGAAATACCAGCGGAAGATGCAGCCAATGAGCGTTTAATTAAGGCTATCGCTCGGATGATTTTGAAAACAAAGATTGACATTCCAACTTATGAAGGAAGTCTGGATGCAGAAGAGCTGCTAGATTGGATTAGAGTTCTAGACACTTACTTTGATTATGAAGATATCGAAGATGATAAGAAGGTCAAACATGCCGTCACGAGATTAAAAGGACATGCAGCTTTGTGGTGGGATGAACTACAAGCTGATAGGCCTTGTCAAGGCAAGCAGAAGATTAAGAGCAGGGACAGGATGATTGCAAAGATGAGGGCGAAATTCATTCCCAGGGATTATCAAATTTCTCTGTTCAGGAGGATGCAGAATCTGAGACAGAAGCTGATGACGGTAAAGGAGTATACTAAAGAATTTTACAGGTTGAATATTAGGGCAAGTCATCGCGAAAGCAATGACGAAAAGGTGGCCAGGTATATGAATGGCCTGAGGTATGAAATTCAGGATGAACTAAATATGGTAACCATCTAGAGTGACTCAAGGGAATGAGGAAGTTAAAAGACAGGTCCAGGAGTTGTTGGACAAAGGCTTGGTCAGGGAAAGCTTGAGTCCGTGTGCTGTTCCAACAGTACTCAGTCCGAAGAAAGATGGAGGCTGGAGGATGTGCACTGATTCAAGGGCAATAAACAAGATAACCATCAGGTATAGATTCCCATTGCCAAGGATGGATGATTTGATGGATTGCTTAAGCGGGGAATTTTTTTTTTCAAAGATAGATTTGAAGAGTGGATATCATCAGATTCGTATGAGAGAAGGTGACGAATGGAAAACAACATTCAAGACAAACGAAGGGTTGTATGAATGGCTTGTCATGCCATTTGGTTTGACGAATGCACCAAGTACCTTTATGAGGTTGATGAATGAAGTCCTGAAGGAGTTCATCGGGAAATTTGTCATCGTGTATCTGGATGACATATTGGTTTTCAGCAAGACAAAGGCTGAACATCTGAAGCATTTGGCTATTGTGATGAAGAGATTACAGCAAGAGAAGCTACTGATAAATATGAAGAAGTCCTCATTCATGAAGACAAAACTCATTTATTTGGGGTTTGTTATATATGCAAATGAGTTGAGGATGGATCCTGATAAGGTGGAGGTAATCAAGAATTGGCCATCACCGAGGAACTTATTTGAGGTAAGGAGTTTTCATGGACTGGCTAGTTTCTACCAAAAATTGATTAGAAATTTTAGTGGGATTAGTGCAACAATGATGGATACAGTGAAGAAAAGACATAAATCTTTTCACTAGACGAAAGAGCCTGAGAAAAGTTTCAATTTGCTGAAACGAAAGATTACAGAGCAACCAATTCTGGTGTTGCCAGATTTTCAAAAGACATTTCAGGTAAAATGTGATGCAAGCGGGTTTGCCAAAGGAGCAGTCTTGAGCCAGGAAGATAGACCGATTGCATATTTCAGCGAGAAGCTGAATGAGGCAAAAGAAAAGTACTCCACGTATGATAAAGATCTTTATGCTATCATACAGACATTGAAGAAATGGAGGCACTATTTGATTCCGAAGGAATTTGTTTTATATAGTGATAACCATGCCTTACAATTTGTGACTCAACAGGAAAAGTTGAATCAGAGGCATGTTAAGTGGGTTGAATACATGCAAAATTTCACTTTTGTGATAAAACATATTTCTGGTACTGCTAACAAAGTTGTTGATGCTTTGAGCAGGAAGTGTTTGCTATTGCAGTAATTCAAAGTCAGGACGTTAGGCTTTGATAATCTTAAGGACATGTATGCAGATGATTCAGATTTTAAGGAAGCTTATGAAGTAGTTGATAATCCATTTCTCAGAGACAGAAGTCAGTGGATAGAGTACGTGATCCAGGATGGATTGCTGTTCAAAGGCAATCAACTGTGTATTCCGAATTGCTCCATGAGGGAGAACTTGTTGAAGGAGAAGCACAATGGAGGATTGGCAGGACATTTTGGTCATGATAAGACATTTGCAAAGCTGAGCGAGTCATACTTTTGGCCAGGGATGCGGTCAGAAGTCAAGAACTTTTTAGACAGATGCAGGATTTGCCAGCATTCAAAAGGAAGGAAACAGAATGCGGGTTTTTATCAGCCATTGCCCATACTTGAGAAGCCGTGGGATGAAATTAGCATGGATTTTGTATTGGGAGTGCCGAGGACATAGAGAGGTGTTGATTCAATCTTTGTGGTAGTTGACAGGTTTTCTAATATGGCACATTTCATTCCATGCCAGAAAACCAACGATGCGACTCACATCGCAAATTTGTTTTTCAAGGAGGTCATTCGACTTCATGGATTTCCGAAAAGCATAGTTTCGGACAGAGACACAAAATTCATAGGGCATTTTTGGAGGACATTATGGAAGAAGCTAGGAACTAATTTGATGTTTAGTTCTTCTTATCATCCTCAGACGGATGGACAAACATAAGTGGTGAACAGAAGCCTGGGAGACTTGTTGAGGAGCTTGGTGTCAGAGCACCATAGCAGTTGGGACAATGTGTTGCCACAGGCAGAGTTCACATATAATGATTCAATGAACAGGAGCACAGGTCGAAGTCCATTTCAGATTGTATATGGAATGCAGCCGAGAGGAGTTTTTGAATTAAGGGATTCAAAACAGCTTGATACTAGCAGTGCTAGTGCAGGAGAATTTGCTGAAGCAATGAAGGAACTTCACGGCCAGGTGAAGGAGCGACTGTTGAAGGCAAGTTAGGAGTACAAGCGCAGAGCAGATCATCATCGGAGATAACTTTAGTTTGAAGTTGGTGATCTGGTTCTGGCACATCTGAGGAAAGAAAGGTTCCCGAGAGGAACATACAACAATTTGAAGATGAAGAAAATTGGGCCATGCAAAGTCTTGAAGAAGATGGGACAGAATGCTTATGAAATTGAGTTACCAGATGGGATTGGAATATCTCCGATATTTAATGTTTCATATTTATATCCATATAAAGCTGATGAAGCAAGAGCAGAAAGTGATGAACAACCAGAGATCCAGTGGCAGGAGCAGATGCTAGTTGCAGAAAAGCCACAGATGGAGCAGATACTGAATAAACGAGTGGGTAAGAAAACCAGAAGGAAAGAATATTTTGAATATTTGGTCAAGTGGAAGGGTCATCCAGTTGAAGATGCCAGCTGGGAGACTGAAGCAGAGATACGGAAGCATGGACATACCATGCAGGAGCTCATGGACAGGAGCCCATGCAAATTTTCAAGTGAGGGAGTATGATGCAGGAGCATCCCTCATGACAAGCAAAACCAACGTGGAAGCAAAAGACAGCTGGAAGACATCCAGCACAAGTTTTTGAATTTTTAAATCTTCTCTTGAATTTGATGCGCTGAACATAAATGAGATCAGTTAATTTAGGTGCCTTTGTAAGAATGTAATTAGACCTCGAGCCATACGCTCTCGTCTGATATAGACAAAGGCATTTATAGTAGTAGTTGCAGGTAGATAGAATTGAATTCTTAGATTAGACTATTCTAGAAGAAAGAGGGAAAACTGAGATATAGACACCGACATTTGTATCATTGTAATAGGGAAGCAACAGGAGAGCAAGAAGAATAGAGAGCATAGGAGAATAGCAGAGAGCTGTAGAAGAACATCCATGTATAGATCTTGAATTAATAGAAGAAGTTGATTCAGATTCATGGCTGTTGTGTTATTCTCTGTGTATGTGTGTTGAATGCTTTGCCTATGAATATTTCTTCCTGTTATGCACTTGTTATTATGTTGAGTGTATGATCTCGTGTGTCGATATTTAAGCCTGAGAAGAAGTGAGTGAGTTACAATTGTTTCTCTTCTGAGCAAGGATTCCTGCAAGGAGTGCAGTTGAAGTCGTCCGCAAGGGAGTGCGTTGACAGAAGGCTCAGAGAGATAGCTTGCATTCTCATTCGTTGTGAAGGTGCAGTTAGGTATCGAGCGTGCAAGGAATGCACGGACTAAGGAAGGGAGTCTCAGTTGTGAATCTGAGCAGAAGCTTTGGAGGACTGCTGCTACAAGTGTGCGCAGAGTCAAAGGAAGCTCGAACAGTTGAAGTGATTGAAGATTTGCCGCAAGAAGTGCGTGCAAAGAACCTCGTCGATTTTGGAGAAATCAAGAAAAGCTTAGGAAGGATAGGCCTCTGAGTCACTGAAGATCAGCTTAGTTAAGTGTGATTGGAAGTCAGGAAGAAGCGTCGCAGGTTGGAGAAACGATGAAGGAATCTCATAGAGAGGTACTCTTTCTCATTTCGTGGGTTATACAAGGAAGAACAGACGGTCTAAATCATCGGAGGAGATTTCGCGAAGTTCCGAGTATCGTTAGATCTTGCAGAAGTGCAAGGAGGTTACGGTGCGAAGATTTGGAAGAGTATGAATCTCAGGAGAGGCGGAACCGTCGATTCAGAGTCATGGGAGCCGTCAGATATACACATGGTCTCGTGTATGGGGGACTCGGGAGTTGAAGCCCCAAATGTTGTGAAGCAGGAGCAGCGAGATCGCGAGACGCGATATCCCTACAAAATCAGAGTCGGTCATTGTGGAGGGCACATGTAAGGAGATTATCATCTTGCAAGCTTAGACATTGGAGGTCTGAAAGGGAAGTCTGTTAGCTTCATGAGTGGCGAGGTGGAGAAAAGGCCAGGAGCCGTCCATCTGAAGAAGACAGGTGGCATAGATCTAGGATCTCGTGAACTCGGAGGTTTGTAGGTTGAAGACCCAAGTATTGGTCACTCCAGGTCGCGAGTGGCGAAGTTGTGAGAAGACAGGAGTCATCCATCTGAAGAGCACATGTGTCGAAGATCTAAGGGTCTTGCTAACTCGGGAGCTCTCCGATTGAGAACCCAAGGGTTGGGTAGTCCAAGTTGCGAGGCGCGAGGATGCAAAATGGCGAAGTAGCGAGGAGATCTCGGTCGTCCATTTGAGAGGACATGTGGCAGAGATCGAGAGATCTCGTGAACTCGGGAGTTCGCAGGGTGAAAGACCGAGTATTTGGCATTGCAAGTCGTGAGGACGTGAGGCGCGAGAGGAGGATAGTCGTTGGATCCAGAACATAGGAGGACCATTGGATTTGCGCGTGGGATCGGGTCTCGGGACCTCACAGGAAAAGGTTTGAGAGTTTGGCTACGGGGATCACGAGGTTGCGAGAGGCGATATCCCGACAGCTGGAGATCAGTGTGGGCCATAGCGGAGAGTGAGTGGAATACAGGTGGCATCAGCCTCGGGATCTCACCGTGAGAAGTCCCGAAGCATTTGAGTTAGGATCCGCGATTCAAGAAGTGCCAATAGCAAAGTTGTGTGGACAGGTCAAGTCACACATGTGCGTCGGAGTTTCGGTGCCTTGGTTATCGGAGGTTGGAGAGCCAAAAGCTTGGTATCGCGAGTAGCGAGGTCGCGAGTAACGAAGTCCCCCAGGAAAAATTCAGCGAGTTGAATGATATCTCGGATCTCAGGGATCCGAGAGTGTAGAGCTCGACTGTTGGACTCGCAAAGCCGCGAGTTCCGATCCTCCGGAAGAAAAGAAGGGAGGATCGCGCCGAAGAGAATCTATGGGTGCAGATTTCCCGACAGGGAAATAGAAGAACCTTAGAGTTCTTTGGGCCTAAAGAAGAGATGTGGGAGCGGACATGACCCATGGTAGGGTGCGCCTGCATCATATTAGGACCCTAAGTCCTAAGTCATATATCCATAAGTCCTCTTCATAAGTCATATATTTATGTCCTAATATTCCTTATATATGATATATGACTTATGACTTAAGATAATGATGTCTTCTTCCACCGGGATATATATATGAATATATATATGAGTATTGTAGAGAGTTATTCATTCAAGTTTTCTAATCAAAGAGAGATTAGGCTGGGTATAAACGTCATCGTTTGATAGTCAGAATATAAGATATCTTTACATATTTCCTCTCCTTAACTACGAATCGGTTAATGAAATTGTAGATTAACGTTCCATAGTTTTTTTTTTTTTTATGGAAAATTTGAGGTACATTACATATGGTATTAGAGTAAAGGTTACAAAACTTGGACCTTGAGCACGGCCAAAATATTTACTTAGCATATTTATTTATTTATTATTATTTTTTTCCGGTTATGAAAAAGCTAACAAAAACAACTACTATTACAAACATAAAACACTGTATTTTGTGTAATCATGGTAGCCCAAGATGAGGCATAAATCGAACTTGGGGAGAACCCAAGAAAAAGACCTCCTGAATATCAGAGACAAAACAATGACGAGAGCTCACCTACCAAAGTTCTATAAATGATGATAAATCTCATTGTTGAGTTGTAGGTTTTCAAAGAAGACAATGAGAAACTGGAAAAATAACAACAGGAACAACAAGAAATAAATGAAGTCCTGCTGTGAAGTATAGTGACAAAGAAAACCCTAAATGACAATAGACAGGAAAAAGAGGTTATTCTCTGTGTATGTGTGTTGAATGCTCTGCCTATGAATATTTCTTCCTGTTATGCACTTGTTATTATGTTGAGTGTATGATCTCGTGTGTCGATATTTAAGCCTAAGAAGAAGTGAGTGAGTTACAATTGTTTCTCTTCTGAGCAAGGATTCCTGCAAGGAGTGCAATTGAAGTCATCCGCAAGGGAGTGCGTTGACAGAAGGCTCAGAGAGATAGCTTTTGTTCTCATTCGTTGTGAAGGTGCAGTTAGGCATCGAGCGTGCAAGGAGTGCGTGAACTAAGGAAGGGAGTCTCAGTTATGAATCTGAGCAGAAGCTTTGGAGGACTGCTGTTGTAGGTATGCGCAGAGTCAAAGGAAGCTCGAACAATTGAAGTGATTGAATATTTTCCGCAAGGAGTGCGTGCAAAGAACCTCGTTGAGGTTGGAGAAATCTAGAAAAGCTCAGGAAGGATAGGCCTCTGAGTCATTGAAGATCAAATTAGTTAAGTGTGATTGGAAGTCAGGAAGAAGAGTCGCAGGTTGGAGAAGCGAGGAAGGAATCTCGTAGAGAGATACTCTTTCTCATTTCTTGGGTTATACAAGGAAGAACAGACGGTCAAAATCATCTGAGGAGACTTCGCGAAGTTTCGAGGATCGTTAGATCTTGCAGAGGTGCAAGGAGGTTACGGCGCGAAGATTCCGAAGAGTGTGAAGCTTAGGAGAGGCAGAACCGTCGATTCAGAGTCACGGGAGCCATCAGATCTACACGTGGTCTCGTGTATCGGGGACTCGGCAGTTGAATCCCCAAAGGTTGTGAAGCAGGAGCAACGAGATTGCGAGACGTGATATCCCTACAAAATCAGAGCCGTTCGTTATGGAGGGCGCGTGTAAGGAGATTCTCATCTCGCAAGCTCGGACATTGGAGGTATGAAAGGGAAGTCCATTAACTTCGTGAGTGGCGAGGTGGTGAAAAGGCCAGGAGCCATCCATCTGAAGAAGACAGGTGGCAGAGATCTAGGATCTCGCGAACTCGGAGGTTCGCAGGTTGAAGACCCAAGTATTGGTCACTCCAGGTCGCGAGTGGCGAAGATGCGAGAAGACAGGAGCCATCCATCTAAAGAGGACAGGTGTCGAAGATCTAAGGGTCTCGCTAACTCGGGAGCTTGCCGATTGAGAACCCAAGTGTTGGGTAGTCCAAGTCGCGAGGCACGAGGATGCGAAGTGGCGAAGTAGCCAGGAGATCTGGTTCATCCATTTGAGAGGACGCGTGACAGAGATCGAGAGATCTCGCGAACTTGGGAGTTCGCAGGGTAAAATACCGAGTATTTGGCATCGAAAGTCGCGAGGATGCGAGGCGCCAGAGGAGGATAGTCGTTGGATCCTGAACACAGGAGGACCATTGGATCTGCGCATGGGATCGGGTCTCGGGACCTCACAAGAAAAGGTTCGAGAGTTTGTCTACAGGGATTGGGAGGTTGCGAGAGGCGATATCCCGACAGCTGGAGAGCAGTGTGGGCCATAGCGGAGAGTGAGTGGAATACAGGTGGCATCAGCCTCGGGATCTCGCCGCGAGAAGTCCCGAAGCATTTGCGTTAGGATTCGCGAGTCGCGAAGTGCCGAGAGCAGAGTTGTGTGGACGAGTCAAGTCACACGTGCACGTCGGATTTTCGTTGCCTCGGTTATCAGAGGTTGGAGAGCCAAAAGCTTGGTATCACGAGTAGCAAGGTCGCGAGTAACGAAGTCCCTCAGGAAAAAGTCAGCGAGTTGAATGATATCTCGGATCTCGGGGAACCGGGATTGTAGCGCTCGACTGTTGGACTTGCGAAGCCGCGAGTTTCGATCCTTCGGAAGAAAAGAAGGGAGGATCGCACCGAAGAGAATCTGTGGGTGCTGATTTCCCGACAGGGAAATAGAAGAACCTTAGAGTTATTCGGGCCTAAAGAAGAGAAGGTCCTATGGGAGCGGATGTGACCCTTGGTAGGGTGCACCTGCGTCAAAGTGGTACTAGAGCTTATTTCTTGTCTGTATATTTCAGGCAAGAGAGGCAGGAGATAAATAGCACTCTGATACACACGTCAAGTGGTATCAGAGCGAGAGAAAATTTCTCTGTTTCCTGTAGCAGAGAAGAAAGGAAAAATTCACCATGCCACCAAGGAGAAGAGGTAGACAATCACCCGATCCAGAGGAGGAAAGGGAATTGTCCAGAGGAAGAGAAATGTCCAGAGACAGAGATAGGCAAGTAAAGAATCCAGACATGGAGAGAGAAGTGCGAAATCTTCGTGCCAGAATGGAGGACATGGAGACATCGCAAAGGCGCAAAGCTGATGCAGGAGATATCAGTGAATCAGAAGCAGAAGATGATGCTGGACATAGAGGAGAGGAAATACCGGCGGAAGATGCAGCCAATGAGCATTTAATTAAGGCTATCGCTCGGATGAGTTCTAAAACAAAGATGGACATTCCATCTTATGAAGGAAGTCTGGATGCAGAAGAGCTGCTAGATTGGATTAGAGCTCTAGACACTTACTTAGATTATGAAGATATAGAAGATGATAATAAGGTCAGACATGCCGTCACGAGATTAAAAGGACATGCATATTTGTGGTGGGATGAACTACAAGCTGATAGGCATTGTCAAGGGGAGCAGAAGATTAAGAGCTGGGACAAGATGATTGCAAAGATGAAGGCAAAATTCATTCCCAGGGATTATCAAATTTCTCTGTTCAGGAGGATGCAGAACCTGAGACAGAAGCTGATGACGGTGAAGGAGTATACTGAAGAATTTTACAGGTTGAATATCAGGGCAGGTCATCGCGAAATCAATGACTAAAAGGTGGCCAGGTATATGAATGGCCTCAGGTATGAAATTCAATATGAACTAAATATGGAAACCATCCGAATGGTGGAGGATGCTAACCAATTGGCTCTGAAAGCTGAGGAGAAGCTGAGCCGTAAAAAAAGTCATAGGGGCCGAGGCAGAAGTCAGCCCAAAGGCAAATCGGTTGCCCAAGATAAATACCAAAATCCCAAGGATGACTGGAAGAAACCTCAGACTGAGACAGAGAGAGGTGGAAGTTCGCAGCGAGGGCGATATGCTGAGCAAAGAGGACAACAAACCGAGCAAAGAGGAGGATATGCTGACAATAAAAGGTTTCGTCGTACCAAAGGTAGAGGAAGAGTAAGAGGTTGAGTAATCACATGCTTCACATGTGGAAAATATGGGCACAAGTCATTCGACTGTCTAGATAGGAGAAAGGATGGAGGAGAGACTCACATCGCCGAGGCACAGAGGCGAGATGTTGAGGCACAGTATGCTGAAGGTGAAAGATCGTTGGTGATGCGAAAAGTCCTTTTGACGCAAGAGAAGGAAATGGAGAATTCAGCACAGAGGAACAGTCTTTTTAGGACTGCTTGCAAGACCAAGGGTTGGGCGTGCAAAGTCATCATGGACAGTGGAAGCACCGATAATCTCGTTTCAGCCGAGATGGTGGAAAGGCTGGAGCTGGAGACAACTGATCACCCAAGTCCATACAAAGTTTCATGGCTACAGAAGGGACATCAGGTAAATGTCACTAAATAGTGCTTTGCTGACATTAAGATAGGAGGATATAATGATAGGATTTTATGTGATGTTATTCCTATGGATGTCTGTCATTTATTGCTGGGTAGACCATGGAAATATGATAGAAATGTAATTCATGATGGGAGAAAAAATACATATACCCTGGAGAGAAATGGGAGGACCCATATGTTGTGTCCAATTGAAGATAAAGAGGTGAAGCCAGAGGTAAAAAACGTAGTACTTCTCATGAGTGGGAAGGAACTTCTTACAGAAGTTAAGAAGAAGGCGAATCCACAATTCTTTGTGGTATAAAACCGAGAATTGTTCTGACTAGCACAAGAGTGGACGATTTACCAGGAGAAGTTCAGGAACTGCTGGAAGAGTTAGCTGATATTGTAGTGGACGAACTACCTTGTTCGTTGCCACCGATGAGGAGTGTGAGTGACCATATAGACCTCATACCAGGAGCTAGTTTACCAAACAAAGCAGCGTATAGATTGACGCCGCAGGAGAATGAGGAAGTTAAAAGACAGGTCCAGGAGTTGTTGGACAAAGGCTTGGTCAGGGAAATCTTGAGTCCGTGTGTTGTTCCAACAGTACTCAGTCCAAAGAAAGACGGAGGCTAGAGAATGTGCACTGATTCAAGGGCGATAAACAAGATAACCATCAGGTATAGATTCCCATTGCCAAGGATGGATGATCTGATGGATTGCTTAAGCGGGGATTTTTTTTTTTCAAAGATAGATTTGAAGAGTGGATATCATCAGATTCGTATGAGAGAAGGTGATGAATGGAAAACAACATTCAAGACAAACGAAGGGTTGTATGAATGGCTTGCCATGTCGTTTGGTTTGACGAATGCACCAAGTACCTTTATGAGGTTGATGAATGAAGTCCTGAAGGAGTTCATCGGGAAATTATTCATCGTGTATCTGGATGACATATTGGTTTTCAACAAGACAAAGGCTGAACATCTGAAGCATTTGGCTATTGTGATGAAGAGATTACAACAAGATAAGGTACTGAAAAATACGAAGAAGTCCTCATTCATGAAGACAAAACTCATTTATTTGGGGTTTGTTATATCTACAAATGAGTTGAGGATGGATCAAGATAAGGTGGAGGTAATCAAGAATTGGCCATCACTGAGGAACGTATTTGAGGTAAGGAGTTTTCATGGACTGGCTAGTTTCTACCGAAAATTCATTAGAAATTTCAGTGGGATTAGTGCAGCAATGATGGATACAGTGAAGAAAAGACATAAATATTTTCACTGGATGGAAGAGGCTGAGAAAAGTTTCAATTTGCTGAAACGAAAGATTATAGAGCAACCAATTCTGGTGTTGCCAGATTTTCAAAAGACATTTTAGGTAAAATGTGATGCAAGCGTGTTTTCCATAGGAGCAGTCTTGAGCTAGGAAGATAGACCGATTGCATATTTCAGCGAGAAGCTGAATGAGGCAAAATAAAAGTACTCCACGTATGATAAAGAATTTTATGCTATCATACAGGCATTGAAGAAATGGAGGCACTATTTGATTCCAAAGGAATTTGTTTTATATAGTGATAACCATGCCTTACAATTTGTGACTCAACAGGAAAAGTTGAATCAAAGGCATGTTAAGTGGGTTGAATACATGCAAAATTTCACTTTTGTGATAAAACATATTTCTGGTACTGCTAACAAAGTTGCTGATGCTTTGAGCAGGAAGTGTTTGCTATTGCAGGAATTCAAAGTCAGGACGTTGGGCTTTGATAATCTTAAGGACATGTATGCAGATGATTCAAATTTTAAGGAAGCTTATGAAGCAGCTGAGAATATGGTTCTCAGAGACAGAAGTCAGTGGATAGAGTACGTGATCCAGGATGGATTGTTGTTCAAAGGCAATCAACTGTGTATTCCAAATTGCTCCATGAGGGAGAACTTGTTGAAGGAGAAGCACAGTGGAGGATTGGCAGGACATTTTGGTCATGATAAGACATTTGCAAAGCTGAGTGAGTCATACTTTTGGCCAGGGATGCAGTCAGAAGTCAAGAAGTTTGTAGACAGATGCAGGATTTTCCAGCATTCAAAAGGAAGGAAACAGAATGCGGGTTTTTATCAGCCATTGCCCATACCTGAGAATCCATGGGATGAAATTAGCATGGATTTTGTATTGGGATTGCCGAGGACACAGAGAGGTGTTGATTCAATCTTTGTGGTAGTTGACAGGTTTTTCTAAGATGGCACATTTCATTCCATGCCAGAAAACTAGCGATGCGACTCACATCGCAAATTTGTTTTTCAAGGAGGTCATTCGACTTCATGGATTGCCGAAAAGCACAGTTTCGGACAGAGACACAAAATTCATAGGGCAGTTTTGGAGGACATTATGGAAGAAGCTAGGAACTAATTTGATGTTTAGTTCTTCTTATCATCCTCAGACGGATGGACAAACAGAAGTGGTCAACAGAAGCCTGGGAGACTTGTTGATGAGCTTGGTGACAGAGTACCATAACAGTTGGGACAATGTGTTGCCACAAGCAGAGTTCGCATATAATGATTCAGTGAACAGGAGCACAGGTCGAAGTCCATTTCAGATTGTATATGGAATGCAGCCGAGAGGAGTTTCTGAATTAAGGGATTCAGAACAGCTTGATACTAGCAGTGCTAGTGCAGGAGAATTTGTTGAAGCAATGAAGGAACTTCACGGCCAGGTGAAGGAGCGACTGTTGAAGGCAAGTTAGGAGTACAAGAGCAGAGAAAATCAACATCGGAGACAACTTCAGTTTGAAGTTGGTGATCTGGTTCTGACACATCTGAGGAAAGAAAGGTTCCCGAGAGGAACATACAACAAGTTGAAGATGAAGAAAATTGGGCCATGCAAAGTCTTGAAGAAGATGGGATAGAATGCTTATGAAATTGAGTTACCAGATGGGATTGGAATATCTCCGATATTTAATGTTTCAGATTTATATCCATATAGAGCTGATGAAGCAGGAGCAGAAAGTGATGAACAGCCAGAGATCCAGTGGCAGAAGCAGATGCCAGTTGCAGAAAATCCACAGATGGAGCAGATACTGAATAAACGAGTGGGTAAGAAAACTAGAAGGAAAGAATATTTTGAATATTTGGTCAAGTGGAAGGGTCATCCAGTTGAAGATGCCAGCAGGGAGACTGAAGCAGAGATACAGAAGCATGGACATACCGTGCAGGAGGTCATGGACAGGAGCCCATGCAAATTTTCAAGCGAGGGAGTATGATGCAGGAGCATCCCTCAGGACAAGAAAAACCAACGTGGAAGCAGAAGACAACTGGAAGATGTCCAACACAAGTTTTTGAATTTTTAAATCTTCTCTTGAAGTTGATGCGCTGAACATAAATGAGATCATTTAATTTAGGCGCCTTGGTAAGAATGTAATCAGACCTCGAGCCATACGCTCTCGCCTAAGATAGACAGAGGAATTTATAGTAGTAGGTGCAGGTAGATAGAATTGAATTCTTAGATTAGACTATTCTAGAAGAAAGAGGGAAAACTGAGATATAGACACCCTCATTTGTATCATTGTAACAGGGAAGCAACAGGAGAGCAAGAAGAATAGAGAGCATAGGAGAATAGCAGAGAGCTGTAGAAGAACACCCATGTATATATCTTGAATTAATAGAAGAAGTTGATTCAGATTCATGGCTGTTGTGTTATTCTCTGTGTATGTGTGTTGAATGCTCTGCCTATGAATATTTCTTCCTGTTATGCACTTGTTATTATGTTGAGTGTATGATCTTGTGTGTCGAGATTTAAGCCTGAGAAGAAGTGAGTGAGTTAGAATTGTTTCTCTTCTGAGCAAGGATTCCTGCAAGGAGTGCAATTGAAGTCATCCGCAAGGGAGTGCGTTGACAGAAGGCTCAGAGAGATAGCTTTTGTTCTCATTCGTTGTGAAGGTGCAGTTAGGCATCGAGTGTGCAAGGAGTGCGCGGACTAAGGAAGGGAGTCTCAGTTGTGAATCTGAGAAGAAGCTTTGGAGGACTACTGTTGCAGGTGTGTGCAGAGTCAAAGGAAGCTCGAACAGTTGAAGTGATTGAAGATTTTCCACAAGGAGTGCGTGCAAAGAACCTCGTTGAGGTTGGAGAAATCTAGAAAAGCTCAGGAAGGATAGGCCTCTGAGTCACTGAAGATCAGCTTAGTTAAGTGTGATTGGAATTCAGGAAGAAGCGTCGCAGGTTGGCGAAGCGACGAAGGAATCTCGTAGAGAGATACTCTTTCTCATTTCGTGGGTTATACAAGGAAGAACAAACGATCGAATTCATTTGAGGATATTTTGCGAAGTTTCGAGGATCGTTAGATCTTGCAGAGGTGAAAGGAGGTTACGGCGTGAAGATTTCGAAGAGTGTGAAGCTCAGGAGAGGCGGAACCGTCGATTCAGAGTCACGGGAGCCGTCGGATCTACACATGGTCTTGTGTATCAGGGACTCGGGAGTTGAATCCCCAAAGGTTGTGAAGCAGGAGCAGCGAGATCACGAAATGCGATATCCCTAAAAAATCAGAGTTGTTCGTTGTGGACGACGCGTGTAAGGAGATTCTCATCTCGCAAGCTTGGACATTGAAGGTCTGAAAGGGAAGTCCATTAGATTCATCAGTGGCGAGGTGGCGAAAAGGCCAGGAGCCGTCCATCTGAAGAAGACAGGTGGCAGAGATCTAGGATCTCGCGAACTCAGAGGTTCGTAGGTTGAAGACCCAAGTATTGGTCACTCCAGGTCGCGAGTGGCGAAGTTGCGAGAAGACAGGAGCCGTCCATCTGAAGAGGGCATGTGTCGGAGATGTAAGGGTCTCGCTAACTCGGGAGCTCCCCAATTGAGAACCCAAGTGTTGGGTAGTCCAAGTCACGAGGTGCGAGGACGCAAAGTGGCGAAGTAGCGAGGAGATATGGGTCATCCATTTGAGAGGACGCGTGGCAAAGATCGAGAGATCTCACGAACTCGGGAGTTCGCAGGGTGAAAGACCGAGTATTTGGCATCGCAAGTTGCGAGGACATGAGGCGCGAGAGGAGGATAGCCGTTGGATCCAGAACACAGGAGGACCGTTGGATCTGTGCATGGGATCGGGTCTCGGGACCTCGGAAGAAACGGTTCGATGGTTTGGCTACGGGGATCGCGAGGTTGTGAGAGGCTATATCCCGATATCTTGAGAGCAGTGTGGGCCATAGCGGAGAGTGAGTGGAATACAGGTGGCATCAATCTCGAGATCTCGCCGCGAGAAGTCCCGAAGCATTTGCGTTAGGATCCACAATTCGTGAAGTGCCAAGAGCAGAGTTGTGTTGATGGGTCAAGTCACACGTGCGCGTCGGAGTTTCGGTGCCTCGGTTATCTGAGGTTGGAGAGCCAAAAGCTTGGTATCGCGAGTAGAGAGGTCGTGAGTAACGAAGTCCCCCAGGAAAAATTCAGCGAGTTGACTGATATCTCAGATCTCGGGGATCCGAGAGTGTAGCGCTCAACTGTTGGACTCGCGAAGCCGCGAGTTCCGATCCTCTGGAACCAAAGAAGCGAGGATCGCGCCGAAGAGAATCTGTGGGTGCAGATTTCCCGATAGGGAAATAGAAGAACCTTAGAGTTCTTCGGGCCTAAAGAAGAGAAGGTCCTGTGGGAGCGGACGTGACCCCTTGTAGGGTGCGCCTGCGTCAAAGTGGTACTAGATCTTATTTCTTGTCTGTATATTTCATGGAAGAGAGGTAGGAGATAAAGAACACTCTGATACACACGTCAAGTGGTATCAGAGCGAGAGAAAATTTCTCTGTTTCCTGTAGCAGAGAAGAAAGGAAAAATTCACCATGCCGCCAAGGAGAAGAGGTAGACAATCACCCTATCCAAAGGAGGAAAGGGAATTGTCCAGAGGAAGAGAAATGTCCAGAGACAGATATAGGCAAGTACATAATCTAGACATGGAGAGAGAAGTTCGAAATATTTGTGCCAGAATGGAGGACATAGAGATATCGCAAAGGCGCAAAGCTGATGCAGGAGATATCAGTGAATCAGAAGCTGAAGATGATGCTGGACATAGAGGAGAGGAAATACCAGCGGAAGATGCAGCCAATGAGCGTTTAATTAAGGCTATCGCTCGGATGATTTTGAAAACAAATATGGACATTCCATCTTATGAAGGAAGTCTGGATGTAGAAGAGCTGCTAGATTGGATTAGATCTCTAGACACTTACTTTGATTATGAAGATATCGAAGATGATAAGAAGGTCAGACATGCCATCACGAGATTAAAAGGACATGCAACTTTGTGCTGGGATGAACTACAAGCTGATAGGCCTTGTCAATGCAAGCAAAAGATTAAGAGCTGGGACAGGATGATTGCAAAGATGAAGGCGAAATTCATTCCCAGGGATTATCAAATTTCTCTGTTGAGGAGGATGCAGAACCTGAGACAGAAGCTGATGACGGTGAAGGAGTATACTGAAGAATTTTATAGGTTGAATATCAGGGCAAGTCATTGCGAAAGCAATGACGAAAAGGTGGCCAGGTATATGAATGGCCTGAGGTATGAAATTCAGGATGAACTAAATATGGCAACCATCTAGAGTGACTCAAGAGAATGAGGAAGTTAAAAGACAGGTCCAGGAGTTGTTGGACAAAGGCTTGGTCAGGGAAAGCTTGAGTCCGTGTGCTGTTCCAACAGTACTCAGTCCGAAGAAAGATGGAGGCTGGAGGATGTGCACTGATTCGAGGGCGATAAACAAAATAACCATCAGGTATAGATTCCCATTGCCAAGGATGGATGATCTGATGGATTGCTTAAGTGGGGAAAATTTGTTTTCAAAATTAGATTTGAAGAGTGGATATCATCAGATTCGTATGAGAGAAGGTTACGAATGGAAAACAACATTTAAGACAAACGAAGGGTTGTATGAATGTCTTGTCATGCCGTTTGGTTTGACGAATGCACCAAGTACCTTTATGAGGTTGATGAATGAAGTCCTGAAGGAGTTCATCGAGAAATTTGTCATCGTGTATCTGGATGACATATTGGTTTTCAGCAAGACAAAGGCTGAACATCTGAAGCATTTGGATATTGTGATGAAGAGATTACAACAAGAGAAGCTACTGATAAATACGAAGAAGTCCTCATTCATGAAGACAAAACTCATTTATTTGGGGTTTGTTATATCTGCAAATGAGTTGAGGATGGATCCAGATAAGGTGGAGGTAATCAAGAATTGGCCATCACCGAGGAACGTATTTGAGGTAAGGAGTTTTCATGGACTGGCTAGTTTCTACCGAAAATTGATTAGAAATTTCAGTGGGATTAGTGCAACAATGATGGATACAGTGAAGAAAAGACATAAATCTTTTCACTAGACGGAAGAGGCTGAGAAAAGTTTCAATTTGCTGAAACAAAAGATTACAGAGCAACCAATTCTGGTGTTGCCAGATTTTCAAAATACATTTCAGGTAAAATGTGATGCAAGCGGGTTTGCCAAAGGAGCAGTCTTGAGCCAGGAAGATAGACCGATTGCATATTTCAGCGAGAAGCTGAATGAGGCAAAAGAAAAGTACTCCACGTATGATAAAGAATTTTATGCTATCATACAGGCATTGAAGAAATGGGGGCACTATTTGATTCCGAAGGAATTTGTTTTATACAGTGATAACCATGCCTTACAATTTGTGACTCAACAGGAAAAGTTGAATCAGAGGCATGTTAAGTGGGTTGAATACATGCAAAATTTCACTTTTCTGATACAACATATTTCTGGTACTGCTAACAAAGTTGCTGATGCTTTGAGCAGGAAGTGTTTTCTATTGCAGTAATTCAAAGTCAGGACGTTAGGCTTTGATAATCTTAAGGACATGTATGGAGATGATTCAGATTTTAAGGAAGCTTATGAAGTAGTTGAGAATCCAGTTCTCAGAGACAGAAGTCAGTGGATAGAGTACGTGATCTAGGACAAATTGTTGTTCAAAGGCAATCAACTGTGTATTTCGAATTGCTCCACGAGGGAGAACTTGTTGAAGGAGAAGCACAGTGGAGGATTGGCAGGACATTTTGGTCATGATAAGACATTTGCAAAGATGAGCGAGTCATAATTTTGGCCAGGGATGCTGTAAGAAGTCAAGAAGTTTGTAGACAGATGCAGGATTTGCCAGCATTGAAAAGGAAGGAAACAAAATGCGGGTTTTTATCATCCATTGCCCATACCTGAGAAGCCGTGGGATGAAATTAGCATGGATTTTGTATTGGGATTGCCGAGGACACAGAGAGGTGTTGATTCAATCTTTGTGGTAGTTGACAGGTTTTCTAAGATGACACATTTCATTCCATGCCAGAAAACCAACGATGCGACTCACATCGCAAATTTGTTTTTCAAGGAGGTCATTCGACTTCATGGATTTCCGAAAAGCATAGTTTCGGACAGAGACAAAATTCATAGGGCATTTTTGGAGGACATTATGGAAGAAGCTAGGAACTAATTTGATGTTTAGTTCTGCTTATCATCCTCAGACGGATGGACAAACAAAAGTGGTCAACAGAAGCCTGGGAGACTTGTTGAGGAGCTTGGTGACAGAGCACCATAGCAGTTGGGACAATGTGTTGCCACAGGCAGAGTTCGCATATAATGATTCAGTGAACAGGAGCACAGGTCGAAGTCCATTTCAGATTGTATATGGAATGCAGCCGAGAGGAGTTTCTAAATTAAGGGATTCAGAACAGCTTGATACTAGCAGTGCTAGTGCAGGAGAATTTGCTGAAGCAATGAAGGAACTTCACGGCCAGGTGAAGGAGCGACTGTTGAAGGCAAGTCAGGAGTACAAGCGCAGAGCAGATCATCATCGGAGACAACTTCAGTTTGAAGTTGGTGATATGGTTCTGGCACATTTGAGGAAAGAAAGGTTCCCGAGAGGAACATACAACAAGTTGAAGATGAAGAAAATTGGGCCATGCAAAGTCTTGAAGAAGATGGGACATAATGCTTATGAAATTGAGTTACCAGATGGGATTGGAATATCTCCGATATTTAATGTTTCGGATTTATATCCATATAAAGATGATGAAGCAGGAGCATAAAGTGATGAACAGCCAGAGATCGAGTGGAAGAAGCAGATGCCAGTTGCAGAAAAGCCACAGATGGAGCAGATACTGAATAAACGAGTGGGTAAGAAAACCAGAAGGAAAGAATATTTTGAATATTTGGTCAAGTGGAAGGGTCATCCAGTTGAAGATGCTAGCTGGGAGACTGAAGCAGAGATACGAAACCATGGACATACCGTGTAGGATCTCATGGAGAGGATCCCATACAAATTTTCAAGTGAGGGAGTATGATGCAGGAGCATCCCTCACGACAAGCAAAACCAACGTGGAAGCAAAAGACAGCTGGAAGACATCCAGCACAAGTTTTTGAATTTTTAAATCTTCTCTTGAAGTTGATGCGCTGAACATAAATGAGATCAGTTAATTTAGGCACCTTTGTAAGAATGTAATCAGACCTCGAGCCATACGCTCTCGTCTGAGATAGACAAAGGCATTTATAGTAGTAGTTGCAGGTAGATAGAATTGAATTCTTAGATTAGACTATTCTAGAAGAAAGAGGGAAAACTGAGATATAGACACCGACATTTGTATCATTGTAACAGGGAAGCAACAGGAAAGCAAGAAGAATAGAGAGCATAGGAAAATAGCAGAGAGCTATAGAATAACACCCATGTATAGATCTTGAATTAATAGAAGAAGTTGATTCAGATTCATGGCTGTTGTGTTATTCTCTGTGTATGTGCGTTGAATGCTCTGCCTATGAATATTTCTTCCTGTTATGCACTTGTTATTATGTTGAGTGTATGATCTCGTGTGTCGAGATTTAATCCTGAGAAGAAGTGAGTGAGTTACAATTGTTTCTCTTCTGAGCAAGGATTCCTGCAAGGAGTGCAGTTGAAGTCGTCCGCAAGGGAGTGCGTTGACAGAAGGCTCAGAGAGATAGCTTGCATTCTCATTCATTGTGAAGGTGCAGTTAGACATCGAGCGTGCAAGGAGTGTGCAGACTAAGGAAGGGAGTCTCAGTTGTGAATCTGAGCAGAATCTTTGGAGGACTGCTGCTACAATTGTGCGCAGAGTCAAAGGAAGCTCGAACAGTTGAAGTGATTGAAGATTTTTCGCAAGGAGTGTGTGCAAAGAACCTCGTCGATTTTGGAGAAATCTAGAAAAGCTTAGGAAGGATAGGCCTTTGAGTCGCTTAAGATCAGCTTAGGTAAGTGTGATTGGAAGTCAGGAAGAAGCATCGCAGGTTGGCGAAATGATGAAGGAATCTCGTAGAGAGATACTCTTTCTCATTTTGTGGGTTATACAAGGAAGAACAGACGGTCGAAATCATCTGAGGAGATTTCGCGAAGTTTCGAGTATCGTTAGAGCTTGAAGAGGTGCAAGGAGGTTACGGCGTGAAGATTTCGAAGAGTATGAAGCTCAGGAGAGGCGGAACCATCGATTCAGAGTCATGGGAGCCGTCAGATATACACGTGGTCTCGTGTATCGAGGACTCGGGAGTTGAAGCCCCAAATGTTGTGAAGCAGGAGCAGCGAGATCGCGAGACGCGATATCCCTACAAAATCAGAGTCGTTCGTTGTGGAGGGCATGTGTAAGGAGATTCTCATATTGCAAGCTCAGACATTGGAGGTCTGAAAGGGAAGTCCGTTAGCTTCGTGAGTGGCGAGGTGGAGAAAAGGCCAGGAGCCGTCCATCTGAAGAAGACAGGTGGCAGAGATCTAAGATCTCGTGAACTCGGAGGTTCGTAGGTTGAATACCCAAGTATTGGTCACTCCAGGTCGCGACTGGCGAAGTTGTGAGAAGACAGGAGTCGTCCATATGAAGAGGACAGGTGTCAAATATCTAAGGGTCTCGCTAACTCGGGAGCTCGCCGATTGAGAACCCAAGGGTTGGGTAGTCCAAGTCGCGAGGCGCGAGGATGTGAAATGGCGAAGTAGCGAGATGATCTGGGTCGTCCATTTGAGAGGACATGTGGCAGAGATCGAGAGATCTCGCGAACTCGGGAGTTCGCAGGGTGAAAGACCGAGTATTTGGCATCGCAAGTCGCGAGGACGCGAGGCACGAGAGGAGGATAGCCGTTGGATCCAGAACACAGGAGGACCATTGGATTTGCGCGTGGGATCAGGTCTCGGGACCTTGCAAGAAAATGTTTGAGAGTTTGGCTACGGGGATCGCGAGGTTGCGAGAGGCGATATCCCGACAGCTGGAGAGCAGTGTGGGCCATAGCCGAGAGTGAGTGGAATATAGGTGGCATCAGCCTCGGGATCTCACCGCGAGAAGTCCCGAAGCATTTGCGTTAGGATCCGCGAGTCACGAAGTGCCGATAGAAGAGTTGTGTGGACAGGTCAAGTCACACGTGCGCGTCAGAGTTTCGGTGCCTCAGTTATCGGAGGTTGGAGAGCCAAAATCTTGGTATCACGAGTAGCGAGGTCGCGAGTAACGAAGTCCCCCAGGAAAAAGTCAGCGATTTGAATGATATCTCGGATCTCGGGGAGCCGAGAGTGTAGAGCTCGACTGTTGGACTCGCAAAGCCGCGAGTTCCGATCCTCCAGAAGCAAAGAAGGGAGGATCGCGGTGAAGAGAATCTGTGGGTGCAGATTTCCCAACAGGGAAATAGAAGAACCTTAGAGTTCTTTGGGCCTAAAGAAGAGAAGGTCCTGTGGGAGCGGACGTGACCCATGGTAGGGTGCGCCTGCATCATATTAGGACCCTAAGTCCTAAGTCATATATCCATAAGTCCTCTTCATAAGTCATATATTTAAGTCCTAATATTCCTTATATATGATATATGACTTATGACTTAAGATAATGATGTCTTCTTCCACCGGGATATATATATATGAATATATATATGAGTATTGTAGAGAGTTATTCATTCAAGTTTTCTAATCAAAGAGAGATTAGGCTGGGTATAAACGTCATAGTTTGATAGTCAGAATATAAGATATCTTTACATATTTCCTCTCCTTAACTACGAATCGGTTAATGAAATTGTAGATTAACGTTCCATAGTTTTTTTTTTTATTTTTTTTTATTTTTTATTTTTTTTTTATGGAAAATTTGAGGTACATTACATATGGTATTAGAGTGAAGGTTACAAAACTTGGACCTTGAGCAGGGCCAAAATATTTACTTAGCATATTTATTTATTTATTAATTTTTTTTTTCCGGTTATGAAAAAACTAACAAAAACAACTACTATTACAAACATAAAACACTGTATTTTGTGTAATCATGGTAGCCCAGGATGAGGCAGAAATCGAACTTGGGGAGAACCCAAGACAAAGGCCTCCTGAATATCAGAGACAAAACAATGACGAGAGATCACCTACCAAAGTTCTATAAATGATGATAAATCTCATTGTTGAGTTGTAGGTTTTCAAAGAAGACAATGAGAAACTGGAAAAAGAACAACAGGAACAACAGGAAATAAATGAAGTCCTGCTGTGAAGTATAGTGACAAATAAAACCCTAAATGACAATAGACAGGAAAAAGAGGTTAGTAAAAGGGCCTCCAATAACTCTGTTCCTGAAGCAAAGAAAGGGGATAGATCATCTGAAGGTACACCTCCAATTGAATATAAAACAAAAACATACAGAAAAAGGAAACATGTGGATCACCTTGAGGGAGAGTTTAAGAAAATAAAACCATCTACCTTTGATGGGGAATCCAAAACAGGGGATGAAGCTAAAGCATGGTTATTAGACATCAAGAAGTATTTCCATATATACAACTATTCCAACAATATGAAGGTCAGAATGGCCATCTATAATCTGAAAGGAAAAGCTAGCATTTGGTGGCAAGACTTGAAGTTGGCCAAGGGTCTAAAGGAAAAACATATGGAATGGTCAGACTTTAAGAAATACTTTAAGAAATAGTACCTATATGAAAGTTACTATGAAAGAAAAACCAAATAATTTTATGAGCTACGACTTCGTCAAATGGCTATGGAAGATCTGATAAAAAAATTCCTGGAATTACTAAGATTCATACCTTATATCCGGGAGGATAAAGTGAAAATACAATGGTTCCTAAGTTGTTTAACACAGTCCTACAAGGACATAATCGAATTTGATAATCCCAAGTCCTTGAGTGAAGTGTTAGTGTCCTATAATGATAGGAGACCTGATGACTCAATTATGATTGGTGGGATTCATGATGAAGTTCCTGGCTTGTTGGTCTGGTTGTCTCTTGGAATAAATGTTCCCAAGCTATGTTTATTTAGGTGATAGGAAGTCACTGAAAAACACATTCTTAAATTTTTTAAGGTTCATTTTTGAGAGCCTTATGTTTCTAATAAAGATTTAAAAACATTGGGTTTGGTTTTTATTTCAAAAAGGTCAAATTACAGGTTTCAGTGGCTAAGTGCCTCTCCAAAAGCGCTTCTAAGCCACCGAAATCCCTATCTTTCAGCATCTTAAACCCAAAATTCGGGGATATTTTAGCCACCGATATCGCAGGATCTTGGAAATAGTCAACACGTCCTTTCAAGCGCCTGAACCATCAGGTTTGAGGTATTATGATTGCATTAACCGCCGAAAGACAATAGGAGAGGTAGATCATGATCGGGTAAGAGGTGATTTAGTGTTTAATGAGTTTTATTTGATATATCTAATTCCAAACCCTCTAAACCCTACACCTATCCTATTTTTAGCATTTGATCTCTGCATGATACATCTTATCATTTAAACTTCAGTTCCATGAAATCACGTGAATTGTTGTACTTCATACCCCTCGAGCCTTACCATTTATAATCCTGACAAATTCTAAAATGCCTCTTATATCCCTCAAAATCAGGACTCTATTTAAATTCGTTCCCTATCATTACGCCTCTGACATAGATGAGACATAACCCCCTAATTCTGTGAAGTGTGGTCTCCTTCCAAGCCCGAATTTCCAATTGCAGGTGTACAAGAGCGTTTCAGCAAATGAAGAGAGGAGGACCAACTTTGAGGAAGCAACTTGATGATATTTGTTACCTGGAATCACACCCAGAGGTGTGTCAGCTTTTCAAGGACACAGGTTGCTATAGATTTTGTGAGAAACTACAGGGATCACATCAACAAGTATCAGAAGCCTTTTCTCTCACATTTGATGGCAGAAAGGCAGTCATTGGTAAAGATGAGTTCCTGGTGGATAAAACTCTCATAGCATAGGTGAAAGAGCTTCCAAGGACTGGATAAAACTGGTTCAAGACCACTGTTACAAAAGAGGTTGAATTTAGGTCTTATTTGAAACCAGAGCACAAGTGTTTGATATGGAAGAAAGACATTCCTATGTATTTTTTGTAGGAGAAATGGTAGCACCTACTGAAGTCAATTCTTGTTTACATAACCTATGAGGGTATATATAATAGGGTAAAGATTTATCATTTCAAATTGATGAATCACTTTACTGGGAGGAGCCCCTTGAAACTGCCTTATTACCTCCACAGAAGCTTGACTAAGATGGCTCATCAGGTCAAGGCTAAACCAAGCAAGGTTGCAGGTAGATTATCCCATCATGGTTTGATTAAGCTCTTGATTTGTGAGCTATTGCAGAGAAGAAAAAAGGATTGGGGCCACTTCTTATTTTGGAATGAGTTTCAGACTGATTTAAAACCAAAGGATAAAAATAGATCTTCTTCAAAGAAGTCCTCTACTCCCAGGAGTGGGAAAAGGAAGAGGAGAGCTATCTCTCCGATGGCATATGAGCACGATACTTCATCTTCCAAGCCTAAGAAAACAAAGAAGAATATGGATTTTAATGAAGACACAGAGCAGGCTGCACCAAAGAAGACAAACTTTCTAAATTTTCCATATTCAGATTCAGATGAAGAACCAGAAAAAGAGGAGGTCCCTGTTGATGAAAATATTGAATTTTCCATGGAGCAAGCACCAGAGACTGAGATGTTCACAAATCCTGAAAAGGGTGAAACATCTAGTAGAAAAAGAAAGCAGAACAAATCAAAGAAGATTAAGAAACTCAAAGAGAGAATAACACAACAGGAAGTGCTAGAGAGAGTGTTAAAGGCCAGATACAAAACTCTATCAAAGAATTTTGCAGAAACCAGTGCAGCCCTAGAAATATTTGCACATGAAAGTGTAAAGGAAAAGAAAAAGAAGAAGAAGATCATAAAGGACTATAACAGTCTATCGAGAGTGGCTATGCATTGGAAGAAAAAGGTCAGGCTATTGAAGTTTCAAGCCATGCCTTCAAGACCTCAGACTCAAACACCTATTGATATTGAAACCCTAGCAAATGCAACCATCCATTTGAATGATCCAGAGGCAGCCAACAATTCTACAGTCATTCCAGAACTTGCTCAAGATGCAGAGGCTTCAAAAGATCAGCCCTGAAGCATTTTAAAGCTAAGATAAAAGGTATTTTGCAATTTTGTTAATTTTTCACTAAGACAGGGCTTTCAATGTCTTAGGAGAACATTTCAACTGTTCATTAGCCACCAAAAGCAGAGCTTTCGATGGCTAACAGGCTTGGATTTTGCCTCTCTTAGCCACCAAAAGCACAGACAGGGCAAAGAGACGTTATTTTTGCACAGATCCAAGTTTTTCTCACCCACATGCCTCAAGGTTGGTTTGTAATGATGGATAATAATTAAGGGCATCAGTTTTAGGTTTCTGTTCCAACTTTCAAGGTGCTAGCAAGAAGGAGAAGATAAAATTGGTTTTATATTTTTGGGAAAAAATTGTCTTTTGCTAAAGATGTAAATTTCTCCTTATCCATCAGCCTTGGAAGGTTTCCTGCAACTATCGAATATTATAAGGATATGAATACCATCAAAGATAAGGAGTTGACCTATTTTATAGGATCCTTCCCTATTTTCTTGTGTCAGTTGTTGAGTTTCTATTTTAAGTAAATTTTATCTAGTATTCTAGGATTTGGATATCTGATGTAAGGGCTACAAAGCCACAAACTTTTGATGAACCAAGGGTTGGACTTGGGATGACCAAAAATGTAAAAATTCTCACAGGCTTTAATTGACTGTAATGAATGAAAACAAATACTTTATTTTCCAGATTCTTGTGTCATTTTTTGTGGTGAAGTTTTCTCTGATGTAAACTGTTATTCCTTAGTTTTTCATATTGTTTTTCTGTTCTCATTTCTTATAAGAAGAGTATGCTCAGGATTTTTCATGAACACCCTGATTTGGATTAAAGACAATATTTATGTTTTCTTCTGAAGATTTAATGCAGAATTCAGATAAACTCCTCTTTGCATTTTAAATGATCTCTGATCTTTTCCTCTCTCCACCTCACAAATTATAAGAATCCACTGATATGACTGTCTTTCCTGGCTACATATGTCTTTGTTATTTATTCATTTAATCGTCTTTTATCCTTGACTCCATTTTTCCCAATGGTCTTTTTTATGTCTCAACCAAAACCAATTCAAAATCCATAAACAAACCCATGTTCTGCATAACTAGCCTAATATATATTCAAACAAATCCATATCAAACAGAGAGATCCCTCTATGAGTCTTGGAGGGCTAGGTCCAAGACTCAAAGTGGTTTTTATGTTGCCTCTGTGACTGCCTCCACAACCTTGGGAAAATTACAGAGTGCTAACAGAATGGTGACCATACTGGGGACTCTCCCCAGTAGTACACTTCAAAGTTCCAGATTTGATCATTGATGGTGGATAGTGACCAGACACAAGAAGGCTGAGATCATTCACCTGGCGACTCCAATATCCAGATCAGTTCCAATTCAAAGACTCTACTGGAGGAAGGACCTGAAACATGGCAAGGCAACCTGGAAAGATCTGGTATTCGAACTCAAATTGTATCCAAGATATGGTTGGCTTTATCTATAATTGTATTATCTCCTATTATAATCCGGTTCAAGAATTATTTGCTAAAGCTCATAATGATCATGATCAGGATGAAGAACCCCAAAGGATTCATCCTTTACCTATAGCCCTAGTATACACTCCCGTATCTATAAATAGCCTAGTAAAACACAAATCTCATGCTTCATATCCTCCCATAGTTGAAATTCCAGTCAACCATCAACCCCTTGCTTTACCTCCTATATCTGCAAAGATCCCAAACAGATACAAGCCCCTAGATTTGCCTCCTTTTATCCATGATTTCCCTCCCAATTATAACAATTTGCTACCTAGATTTGATGGAGAGAATGCCAATATTACTGCTAAAAAACACATCCAGAGGTTTGAAGATTTCCTTGACCTTTATGAGGTTGAAAATGACGATATATATATAAGTATGTTTGGCCTCTCTTTGCAAGGTAAAGTTAAGAATTGGTTTAAAAATCTCCCAGCTGTAAGCATTAACAAT
This sequence comes from Picea engelmannii, assembly GCA_009831015.1. Taxonomy (NCBI): domain Eukaryota; kingdom Viridiplantae; phylum Streptophyta; class Pinopsida; order Pinales; family Pinaceae; genus Picea; species Picea engelmannii. The sequence goes on from ML815695.1 coordinate 81,635, forward strand.
TTTCATCAATTTGTGCAAGTTTTCCTAGATCGATGGGTGATAATGGGAAATGTTTTCCTCATCCTAGAAGAGTATGACCACTTGAAAAGAAATCCAGGAGAGACTGTACAAAAATTCTCAACTAGGTTCAACAAGGTGTATCATTCTATACCTGTGGATGTAAGGCCACCTCCTGGTTTAGATAAATTGCATTACCTGGATTCCTTTGATCCAGAATTGACATTCTAGTTAAGAGAAAGAGATACAACAACCCTAGAAGAAATGAAAAATGTCGCAGTCGATGTGGAATTTAACCTGCTGAACATGAAGGCAAAGCTAGAAGAATTGAGAAAGAACAAAGAAAAGGATCAACTGAAATCTTCAGAAGATAAACTGGACATTCTGGCCATCATGATGGACAAAATATTGCATAAGATTAGCAGGAAAGAGGAAATTTCTTTTCAAAGGCCTCATGTACCTTTGACTCTGGAAAGAAAAAGAATAAATGTTCCCAAAAACTTAGCATCCCATCCTTAGTATCCTAAACCAACGAAGGATTTATTCATGCACTCAATTCACAATATAGTCAGAGAGGAAGTTCAAAATCAGGTGGTGGTGGAAAAATCTCCGGGGATGATGTGCATGTCTGATGACCTCCCCTACATAGACAATATACTCAGATATGATCTTCATAATGGTGACTATATGGTTGAGATAGAAGATGATTGTTCAAAGCAACCAGTATTATATTCATGGGAAGAAGAAGCCTAGTTATCACACTGCACAGATGAAAATCAGATTCTGCATGCCCAACAAGATTGCAAGGAGGAGGATGCAGAAAATTTCCCAAGAAATGAAGAATGTCTGCCCCTGTGTTTTGCCTCACTTCTAAGGGAACATTACAAACAAGTCATGAATAGAAAGAATGAGGAATTTTCTATTGTATCGGTTGAGGAAAACATGGGAGATACAAAATCTGATCCAGAGGTGCAGCCCTTGAGCCTTTTTGAAGGTCAAACCTCAGATGAAATCATGAAGCCTGAAATAGGTAATGAGATGATCCATTGTGATTCACTGCCTCTGTGCTTTAATTCATTTCAAGTTTTGAGAGGGAATCTTGGTCAGATTCTAGTTGAAAGTCACAGTGTAAACCATGAAGTACCAGTAGGGCCAATGCCACCATTATCTGAAGCATTTTATGACCCTATAGCTGATATTCTGGATGATGTGTGTTTTCAAAATCTGGTTTCATATACTCCTAATGAATTAAAAAATTGTTATGATATGGATATGATCATATAGTCTACCCCACTATGTGGTTTAGCATTAATATCAGTGCAAAACCCATCAGACGAAATACAAACACATCTTGAAATGTTTGAAGACTTGGAGACCTCACAAGAAACACAAGGTCATAAGATGGAATGGACTAATTCCAAATGCCAAGGAACAACTTAGGTCTATTTGGACCCTATAGATATCTATATGGAGAAAAATTTTCATGGAAAGACCACAATACATTTTCAACAGTTTAGTGGTTTTTCAGATTGATCAAGTTTCATGTAAAGGATATTAGGATAGAAATCCTTATCACATATCATTACCAGATCTACATTTGAGTTTGGTGAAAATCAGTGAAGCAACCCAGGTTTCAGATCCAATTTTTGACTGGTTATACTGGATATTTCATATTGATTGAGATCAATCATCCCCAGGTTAGATTAGGATGTATCTATATAAATAAGATCATCAGATCAATGTTTTTAATAGATTTACCATACACAAATAAGCTTGCTAGGCAAGTATGTGGTTTATTTTTCTTTCTGTTTTACTTCAAAGACTCAGTCAAATTCAGAATGAATAATCAACTAATTTCCGATCACTAGGGTGAAGGAAAAATCAAAATACAGGTTGTGGGATTAGCCCAATGGATAAGGCACTGATTTACGAATCCGAAGAGCTGGGATTCTTGACACCTCCTCAGGAGACACCATCCCCAATTGGAGCCTATGTTAGTGTCCTATAATGATAGGAGACCTGATGATTCAGTTATGATTGGTGGGTTTCATGATGAAGTTCCTGGCTTGTTGGTCTGGTTGTCTCTCTGAATAAATTTTCCCAAGCTATGTTTATTAAGGTGATAGGAAGTCATTGAAAAATACATTCCTAAATTTTTTAAGGTTCATTTTTTAGAGCCTTGTGTTTATAATAAAGATTCAAAAACATTGGGTTTGGTTTTTATTTCAAAAAAGTCAAATTACAGGTTTCGGTGGTAAGTGCCTCTCCAAAAGCACTTCTAAGCCACCAAAATCCCTAGATTTCTACAGTTTAAACCCGAAATTCGGGGCTATTTTATCCACTAAAATCGTAGGAGCTTGGAAATAGTCAGAATGTCCTTTCACACACCTAAACCGTTGGGTTTGAGGTATTATGATTGCATTAACTGTTGAAACACAACAGGAGATGTCAATCATGACCGGGTAAGAGGTGATTTAGTGTTTAATGATTTCTATTTGATATATCTAATTCCAAACCCTCTAAACCCTACACCTGTCCTATTTTTAGGATTTGATCTCTGCATGATACATCTTATCATTTAAACTTCAGTTCCATGAAATCACGTGGCCTATTGTACTTCATACCCCTTGAGCCTTACCATTTATAATCCTAACAAATTCTAAAATGCCTCTTATATCCCTCAAAATCAGGACTCTCTTTAAATTTGTTCCCTATCATTACACCTCTGACATAGCTGATCCATAACCCCCTAATTCTGTGTAGTGTGGTCTCCTTCCAAGCCCGAATTTCCAATTGCAGGTGTACATGAGCGTTTCAACAAATGAAGAGAGGAGGGCAAGCTTTGAGGAAGGAGCTTGATGATATTTGTTACCTGGAATCACATCCAGAGGCGTGTTAGATTTTCAAGGATGCAAGCTGCTATAGATTTTGTGAGAAATTACAGGGATCACATCAGCAAGTATCAGAATCCTTTGCTCTCACATTTGATGGTAGAAAGGCAGTCATTGGCAAAGATGAGTTCCTGGTGGATGAAACTCTCATAACATAGGTGACAGAGCTGCCAAGGATTGGACAAAACTGGTTCAAGACCACTGTTACAAAGGAGGTTGAATTTAGGTCTTATTTGAAACTAGAGCACAAGTTTTTGATATGGAAGAAAGACATTCCTATGTCTTTTCTAGAGGAAAAATGGCAGCACCTGCTGAAGTCAATTCTTGTTTACATAACCTATGAGGGTAGATATAATATGGTAATGATTTATCATTTCAAATTGATGAATCACTTTACTGGAAGGATCCCCTTGAACCTGCCTTATTACCTCCACATAAGCTTGACTAAGATGGCTCATTAGGTCAAGGATAAACCAAGCAAGGTTGCAGGTAGATTATCCCATCATGGTTTGATTAAGCTCTTGATTTTTGAGCTATTGCAGAGAAGGAAAAAGGATTGGGGCCACTTCTTATTTTGGAATGAGTTTTAGAATGATTTACAACCAGAGGATAAAAATAGATCTTCTTCAAAGAAGTACTCTACTCCCAGGATTGGGAAAAGGAAGAGGAGAGCTATCTCTCTGGTGGCATCTGAGAAAGATAATTTATCTTCCAAGCCTAAGAAAGACAAGAAGAAGCTAGATTTTAATGAAGACATAGAGCAGGCTGCACCAAAGAGGACAAAATTTCTAAATTTTCCATATTCAGATTCAGATGAAGAACCGGAAATAGAGGAAGTCCCTGTTGATGAAAATATTGAATTTTCCATGGAGCAAGCACCAGAGACTAAGATGTTCACAAATCTTGAAAAAGGGTGAAACATCTAGCAACAAAATAAAGAAGAACAAATCAAAGAATATTAAGAAACTCAAAGAGAGAATAGAATAGAAGGAAGTGCTAGAGAGAGTGTTAAAGGCCAGATACAAAACTCTCTCAAAGAATTTCGCAGAAACCAGTGTAACGCTAGAAAGATTGGCATATGAAAGTGTAAAGGAAAATAAAAAAGAAGAAGAAGATCATAAAGGACTATAACAGTCTATGGAGAGTGGCTATGCATTTGAAGAAAAAGGTCAGGTTATTGAAGTTGCAAGCCATGCCTTCAAGACCTCAGCGTAAAACACCTGCTGATCTTGAAACCCTAGAAAATGAAGCCATCCATTTGAATGATCCAGAGGAAGCCAAAAATTATACATGCATTCCAGAACCTGTTCAAGATGCAGAGGTTTCAGAAGATCATCCCTGAAGCATTTTAAAGCTAAGATACAAGGTATTTTGCAATTTTGTTAATTTTTCACTAAGACAGGGCTTTTAGTGGCTTAGGCGAACATTTCAACTATTCATTAGCCATTGAAAGTAGAGCTTTCAGTGGTTAACATGCTCAGATTTTTCCTCTCTTAGTCACCGAAAGAACAGACAGGGCAGAGAGACACTATTTTTGCACAGATCCAAGTTTTTTTCACCCAGATGCCTTGAGGATGTCTTGTAATGATGGATAATAATTAAGGGCATCAATTTTAGGTTTTTGTTCCAGCTTTCAAGGTGCTAGAAATAAGGAGAAGATAAAATTGGTTGTCTATTTTTGGGAAAAAATTGTCTTTTGCTAAAGATGGAAATTTTGCCTTATCCATCATCCTTGGAAGGTTTCCTACAACTGTCCAAGATTATAAGGATATGAAGACCATCAAAGCTAAGGAGTTGACCTATTTTATAGGATCCTTCCCTATTTTCTTGTGTCAGTTGTTGACTTTCTATTTTAAGTAAATTTGATCCAGTATTCTAGGATCTGGATATCTGATGTAAGGGCTATAAAGCCACACACATTTGATGAACCAAGGGTTGGACTTGGGATGACCAAAAATGTAAAAATGATCACATGATTTAATTGCCTATAATGAATGAAAACAAAGACTTTATTTTCCATATTCTTGGGTCATTTTCTGTGGTGAAGTTTTCTCTGATGTAAACTATTATTCCTTAGTTTTTCATATTGTTTTTCTGTTCTCATTTCTTATAAGAAGAGTATGCTTAGGATTTGTCATGAACACCTTGATCTAGCTTAAAGACAATGTTTATGTTTTCTTCTAAAGATTTAATGCAGAATTCAGATAAACTCTGCTCTACATTTTAAATGATCTTTGATCTTTTCCTCTCTCCACCTCACAAATTATAAGAATCCACTGATATGACTATTTTTCCTAGCTACATATGTCTTTGTTATTTATTCATTTAATCATATTTTATCCTTGACTCCATTTTTCCCAATGGTCCTTTTTATGTCTCAACCAAAACCAATTCAAAATCCATAAACAAACCTATGTTCTGCATAACTAGCCTAATATCTATTCAAACAAATCCATATCAAACAGAGAGATCCCTCTCTGAGTCTTGCATGGCTAGATCCAAGACTCGAAGTGGTTTTGATTTTGCCTCTGTGACTACCTCCATAGCCTTGGGCAAATTATAGAGTGCTAACATGAAGTATTCATGAAAGCCCGAATGTGTTACGAACAATACAAATAACGGTCATAATTTCCCAAGGCTTGGAAAGATAAGAAACAAGACCGAATGAACCAGTGGAAGAAGGGATATCAACCAACTCCTTATTAGAATAGAGAAAAAAGTTTTCCAAGGAAAGATTTTTACTCCAACAATCAGAACACCCAAGGAAGTGGTAAATCAACAAACCCGGGGACAAAGAAGTTTGGGGATAGCCCCCGTGAACCGTTAAAATGTTGGAAATGTGGAGAACCTCACTTAAGGAGGAACTGTCCATGTTTGACTTCCGCAGCCAGAACTACGGTTCACAACTTACAGGAAGTCTCTATGGTGGGAGATGTGGGTAGAGTCTTGCACTAGATAAATGCAGCCATGGATGGTCAACAAGCTGACCACCAATCCTCTGTGGTGGAAATTGAAGGTAAAATCAATAACACTCGTATTTATGTTTTAATTGATCCTGGAGCTACGTTAAGTTATATCACTCCTAGTATAGTGGAGTCAAATAAAATTAAGAAAACAAGACATGCAAAATCTTGGCTGGTACAACTAGCGATAGGAATGAAAAGAAAAGTTGTTGACTTCATTTATGATTATGAGTTCAGTTTAGGTGGTCAAAACATAAAGACAAATCTGAACATTCTACCGTTAGGGTCTTATGATGTAATTATCGGAATGGATTGGTTAGAAAGGCATAAAGAAGTGTTAGATTGTTATGAAAAATCACTCAAGTATAAAGAAGAAAATGACACTGCTAGGATAGTTCAAGGTATACAAAAACCAGTCTCAGTTAGACAGTTTTCAACAATGCAATTCAAGAAATGCATGAGAAAAGGTTGTCAAGTTTATGCCATCCAAGTAACAAACCTGTTAGAAAAATAAGATAAACCTAACTTGGAGGATTTTTCCGTTTTGCATGATTTTCAAAGATGTGTTTGTTGATGAGATACCTGAATTATCCCCAAGGAGGGATATATACTTTTCTATCGACCTACTACCTGGTTCAACCCCTATCTCGAAAGCACCTTACCGAATGAGTAGTTTGGAATTAATAGAACTAAAAATTCAACTACATGAATTATTTGACAAAGAATATATCCGATCGAGTGTTTCACCATGGGGAGCACCAATCCTCATTGTGAAAAAGAAAGACGAGACTCTAATATTATGCATCGATTACAGACAATTAAAAAAATGGCTATTAAGAACAAGTACCCCTTACCTAGGATAAATGATTTATTCGATCAAGTAGGAGGGGAAAATATTTTCTCGAAATTGGATTTACGATCTGGTTATCACCAGGTTAGGATAAAAGATGAGGAAATAAGTAATACAACATTCCGAACGACATATGGACATTACAAATTTGTTGTTATACCTTTTGGACTCACTAACGCACCATCCACGTTTATGTGTTTAATGAACAATATTTTCAATCAGTACTTGGAAAAGTTTGTGTTGGTATTTATTGACGACATTCTAGTATATTCTAAAATAGAAGAAGAACACGAAAATCACTTAAGGATAGTTCTGCAAACTTTAAGGAAGCACAAACTGTATGCTAAATTCGATAAATTTGACTTTTATCAGAAGAAAATACAATATCTAGGACATGTAATTTATGCAGAAGGCATTGTAGTCGATCCTGAGAAAATAAGGGCCATCATGGAATGGTTGATATCTAAGGACGTAGCAGACATCGAGTCATTCATGGGAATCACTGGATTATATCTTATATTTATAGAGGGATTTTCCGAAATTGCATACCCTATCACATCACTACAAAAGAAGGGAACCAAGTTTAATTGGTCACATAAATGTCAAGACAGTTTTAATAAGTTAAAAGAATTATTAACGACCACACCCATTTTAAAGGTAGAAGATCCAGAGAAATACTTCATCGTTTGTGTAGACACGAGTAAAGAAGGACTAGGTGGTGTCCTACCCCAATACGGGCATGTTATTTGTTATGAGTCCAGAAAACTAAAGGAACATGAAGGAAACTACACCACTCATCACCTAGAGCTAGCAGCTGTAATACACGCCTTAAAGATGTGGTGGCACTACATAATGGGAAGAAAGTTTCTGTTATTGACTGACAACAGTGGTGTGAAAATTTTGTTTAGTTAGCCGAACCTTAATGCAAGGAAAGAAAGATGGCTAGCCTTCTTGAGAGAATTTGACTTTGAGGTAAGACATATCAAGGGTAAGGAAAAAAAAAGTAGTTGATGCCTTAAGAAGAAGAGTTCACGGGTTGTTTTAAAAAAAATTAGTAGGGAAGAAAGCGATCTTGAACAGAGGATAAAGACTCCAAGTAATAACGATGAAAATTACACTAAAACAATGGCATAATTTCAGAACACTACAGAAAATTCAAACACAACAGATCTGAGTGTGGACTAAAATGGTCTACTACGATTTAAAAATAGAATATACATACCAGATTAAACAGTGTTAAAGTTAATAGTTTTGGATGAAGTTCATAAGAAGCCATATTCTGGTCATCCAGAATACCAGAAAACGATAACAACACTAAGAAAGTTATTTTATTGGTCTAATATGAAGGGATAAACAACATAATACTTAGCTAAGTGTCAATATTGTTGGCTGGTAAAAGTCGAACACCAACATCCAACCGACCTGTTGTAGCCCTTACCTATGCCAGAATGGACATGGGAGACTATATTGCTAGACTTTATTACAGGTTTGCCTAGAACTCAAAAACAAAATGATTCAATTATGGTGGTAATTGATAAACCTAGTAAGTCTGCACACTTTATTCCTATAAAGTCTACTTTTAAAGCCATTAACATCACTGAAATATTCTTGAAAGAAATTTTTAGACTACATGGTATTCCTAAAATGGTGATTTCGGATAGAGACGTAAAATTTACATATGATTTTTGGAAAGAAGTGTTTGTAGGGATAAATACTAACTTGAATTTCAACACGAGTTATCATCCACAAACGGATGGGCAGACTGAATGAACAAACCAAATCCTAGAATATATGCTCCGCATGTATGTGAGAAAAAAACCAAGCAAGTGGGAAGACTACTTGCACATGGTAGAATTTTTATACCACAATGGGTACCAAACTTTGGCTAAGATGAGCCCTTTTGAAGTATTGTATGAAAAAAAGTGTACAACTCCAATTAGTTGGGATAACCCAGTTGAAAGACTCATGGTTGGACCAGATATTCTCTAGGAAATGGAGAGCATGGTAAGAAAAGTACAACATAACTTAAAAGAGTCACATGATAGACAAAAAAGTTACACAGACCAGAAAAGAAGACACTTGGAATTTGAAGTGGGAGACCATGTCTATTTAAAATTCAAAGCCCAGAAAAGTTCACTAAAGCTAGGGAACTATGCCAAATTGGCACCCAGGTTTTGTGGGCCTTTCGATATCTTATCTTGAATTGGACCCGTAGTATACCAACTTGCACTTCCTGCAAATCTAAAAATTCATAATGTATTTCATGTTTCTTTGTAACTTAAAGAATTATGTTCATGACCCTACTCATATGATCGATTGGAACTTGGTGCAGGTGGAACCAGAAGGTGAGTTCCAAGCAAAACCTCTGGGCATTCTGGACCAAAGAGAAATAACACTTCGGAACAGAGTCGTCGCCCAGGTAAAAGTACAATGGAATCACTTTAGCCCCGAGGAGGCCACTTGGGAATTGGAGGGAGATTTGCAGAAATATCATCCAATCCTATTCCAAGAAAGGAACGAACACTGAGGATAGTGTTATATTGAATGGGGAAAGGATGTAACATCCCCAGAAATAATTTATTTTTAAGTTTGAAATTTCGTAGGAAATTATTTTCATTTTTGGTAAATTCGAAATTGGAAAATATTTTCCATTTATGGCAATTCTGATTTTCGAATTTAGTTAATTGTAATTAATGATTATGAATGTTGGGTAGAGATCTGATTTGATCCAACTAACTATTTGACTATGACACTTGTATGAAAAAAAATATTTTATAATTATTGCTGATGGACAAATGGGACAACCATGTTAAAATCAATTGACCATGACTCCATGAGAGGGGAACATGTTGGAACTACCTCAGGTATGAATGTGACAAGTGGAAAATCAAGAATTTGGCCATTGGCAGCCCCTGAAAATCAGGGATTTGGAAAGATGCAAAAATTCTCAAGGGGGAAAAAGACCTAGGCAAAAAATGGTTTTGGATATATAGCATATGGGAGTAGGTAGGAGGCTGCCTAGTATGCTAGAGAAAGGACAATTATCTCTTGTTGTTATGAACATTGGTTTTCTGAGTGTGAGGCAAGGAGAAGTTGTTGAAGTGGAAGGACTATTGCTGAGGGGAGTTCTGATTTCTCCCTCATGGATTCATGGTCAGGCTAGGGGGTGAATGGAGCAAGTGACATTGGATTTTCCGTTCTAAGGTTGGGAGGAACGTGGTTGTTCCCTTTGTCTTACAACAAAAACTGGTTCGGATATGTTCATCTATCATTTTCTGGTTATATATCTCTTGTTTTTAAATGGTTGTCAAAATAAATCTATATATTACTGGGTGAATTATTCCTACTGAATTTCTTTCTAATCAAGAATCGTTTTTTATTTAAATGAATGAAAAAGAGTATAGCTAGCAGAATGTTGTGTGAATTATTGTTGTGAGTTAAACTATGAATGGATGGAACAAATGTAGGATAAACCCCTGCAAGTTTTAATTTTATGCTTCGGATAAAACTACCTTTATATATATAAATTATGAGTTGTTGGTCCTTGACCAAGTTTTGAGGAACACTTGGCCATAATTGATCATTTTTGGACTTCGACACCCTGTCAAAGATGGAGTCCCAGGCGAAGCAGAGATCATGGGATCTCGGTCCACTTTTGGGCCTCTTTTAGGGTTTTCGGTTAATGCAATGGGAAAGGGATGTCGGCCTATGGGTTAACCCACATTTAGGCCCACTTTTGTAATATATAAATAGAAAGATAGACAATGTAAGAAAGAGTAGATGTGATTTTTTAGTGCAATTGGTGGTGCATCTATGTGATGTTGAATAAGTGCTTTGTGTGAATTGTTTAAGGCTTGCAAGCTTAAGTGCAAGTTACTGTGTGATTGATATTGTAACGAAAGGAAGAGGGATCTAACGAGTTGCGCAGATTTTCTGTTCTATGTGAAGAAGGGTTTCAAAGGCTTTGTTCTTGTAACATATTGAGGACGATAATAAAGAAGAAGATCTTGTGGATGTAGCCCTAGGGGGGGGTGAGCGACATAAATCTGTGTTTTATGCTCTATGCTTTGGTTCAATGAATTTATCTTTTCTTATGCTACGTGCTTTAATATATCCACTTATGACATTGTGCTTCCTAGATATATATGATTGTTAGATCGGATGTGTATGAGAATGCTTGGTGCTGATCTACTAGATATGATATGATTTGCTATGGTTAAGTGATGAAACAATGTACATCTAATTATTCATCGCAAAGATCTGTGCCGTCTGTAAAGTATAATAAGGGTTAAATAATGATGAATGATATATGATAAGTGCCCTTTAAAGATAGAATCATAGATCTGTGTCCCAGCTAACGTTGCAAACACCTGAGTCTTGCAACCACCCTTGCCTCTACCTCGGGTGAGAGTTCATCTACTTCGCAGGTGTTGTCGAAAGGGCTGGTAGTTAGGGCTTTGTTGGTGTTCTCTTGAGTGTTGAACCCTGGGTCTACCCCTATGCCAACAAATGGTTCCATTGCCGGGACATAAAACTGTGATTGCCGGGAACTAGAGAAGAAGAACCTTTATGTAAAGAAATCTCTGTGCGTAGATCTGTTTCCCTAGTGCGCAACGTTCTGCTTGACCTGTGAAGCTTTGTGCCAAGAAAGAAAGGTCAGATCTGAAGAAAAGAGGTCAGATCTTCAAGAAAAGAGGTTGATACTGAAGAAAAGAAGCAAGATCTGAATGCTTTGTGCTCTAAGAAAAGTAAAAGTTGGAATTTCTGAAAGAAAGAGGCCAGATCTACAGAAAAGAGGTAATATCTGTAAGCCTTGTTCTCTAATAAAGGTAAGAATAGTTAAAAGTTATAGATATGAAAGCTATGTGCTCTGTAGAAGTAAGATAAGTGGAAATTTTTGTTTCTAAAGCATGGATCTAGGTATGTTTGATAGATTCGGTCCTAGCTTAAAACCTAGGGCTTTAATAGAAGAAAGAAATCTTGATATGAATATATATGATAAGTATAATGATAGATATGTTATACTTATCCATAGAAAGAATGTTTGGACTAACAAATGGATGAAGTATCCTAGAAAGAATTTTTTGTAGGATAACTACCATGATCCTGGTGCGCAGTACAGAAGAAGTTGGGGATCATTTAAGAGAAAGAGAGGATTGACCCTATGTTACAGTTGCAGAAAACCAGGCCATCTAGCTAAGGAATGCCATGGTGGAAAATCCAGTTGTCTCTGTTGCAAAGCTTTGGACCATGAAGTATTGGATTTCCATAGAATGATTGCTAGGCTCAAATGAATGAATATGAACCCTAAGGCAGATCTAGAGATAGAATAACCTCAGAAAGAATCAAAGAAAGTATTAATTTAGATGAAAGAAACCCTGAATGAACACCGACATGTCAGATTATCAGAGATCTTTAAAGAAAAAGAATGCATCGAAGTAAGGATAGGGGAATTCAACATTGATTGTGTTCTAGATGAGGAAATAAATGAATATCATGATAGAGAGAACGTGGGAAGCTATAGGGAATCCTGTCATGATACCTTCACTAGGAGGAATGGGACTCTTCAGAGGAAAATTGGTAAACCTATGTGGAAGGCTCACTCAAATATCTACGAATGCTAATGGAACTTCGACTGAAGAAGATTTTGAGATTATTAAATTTATTGAGGACAATGCCCCGTTTACTATGTTACTTGGAAAACCTTGGATTGACAGAGATCAATTTAGATGGAAGGAAGAAGAAGAAGTTTTGGAACAGAATAAACAAGAATTAAAATATTTTATGACCAAGAAGATTGCACAATTGATTGAGGAACATGAAAATAAATCAAAGCTATTTGACACTAGAAGCTCAGATGTCAAACAATTAGGGGACTCACAAAAGATTGGAATATCTGTACCAGATACAGATGAAGTAGTTCTCCTGAGTCTTGGGAAAGAACCTCAGCAACGCGAAGTGACTATGCCCAAGGAAAATAAGAATCAGATCGATAAAAGAACTACAGAGACGAAGCTCATGGGGAAGAAGGATAGAAAGATAAGTAAAAAGAGAGCTAAGATCAACAGGCTATAGAGGGTTCCAGAGGGAATCTCTCCGAAAGAAACTTTGTAAAATTCAAGCTTCGCCAGGATAACATAACAACGACATAGGTCACTTTGTCGTGGTGGAGCAATATAGCCATTGACGGCCGATATATCCATTCGACTTCCGCCCCGAATGGATTGAAAAACATTGATGGTTCATCACCAGACTGTTAGACCACACCATAATGGATAAAACCAGAGTTAAGGAAGCCCCATATCCATTGCAAATGATCCATTACATTGTTACTTACTTAATCCATCACGCCATGCATGGAAGACACTTTTGCTAATCGTGAATTTGAGTCCGCAGACTACCTGAATTGTGAACCGTGATTACTCCACCCTTACTCGCTACCTTACTATAGTATCTACGTTACTCTAAGAACTTGAGCTATTGATCATGAATGTATATGTTCGATGAATTTAGCACAATTGAAGAATCTGTACGAGAGGTACTCGCTAGCCTCATATTCGAAAGAGTCATGTCAGAGCAGGGATTGTCTACAGGTTTACACACATCATCGACGAGAGGAGTGCAAGCCTCCCCGATGACTGCTCGAGCAGGAAAATCCCGAGCCGACGCAGAAAGAAGAACCAAACATAAGGACGATATGGCCAATGCGAAGTTGGTTCCATCCATCCTACCTCCTTACATACCACCTCTGAGTGGTGCGATCAACAGAGATAGTGTGCCTAGAGACTTTGAGTACACTCTAATCACGATGTACCTACCGAAAGGAGTACATACAGTCCGCACAAATCACGACAAGATCGCAGCATTGAATTTTAGTGACTTCAACCTGGGGGATCATAAAGTTTACAACACACTTGCCCCATACAAGTACCTAACCAAGGGAAAGAATTTGAAGATCGTCCCTCAATAATGGACGATGAACCTCGCATAGTCTACTCTGCTCAACGTTATGATGATACCGCACTTCGATAGACACCAGGAGGTGAATGCTTGCGTGAAGTTGCTGCTAGAAATTTACCATAGAGGATACTTATGGTTGAACCATCGCATAATAGTTGATCGAACATTGATCAATCGGATCACCAGGCTTAGCATGCAGGGCATTGATCCCCATGATTACTATCCTAGAAAGACCACGGATCGCGCTCTTGCTTAGAAGATCAAATAAGCTTATGGAAATGCTGAGAAAGGCATGCGAGGCTACAAGGTAGCTTTTATTGAAAGTGGCGCAGTGCGCCTCTCCTGTCAACGGATTGCAGGGAAGTTGGTACACAAGAATCGAACCACGCAAGTATCCGACTTTGTATTCGACCTTGCGGGAAAGTGCGCAGAGGGACTACAGATGAACTGTGCGAAGTATCTAGTGAATCAACTAGAGATTGATTGCAGAGAAGCCTAGGATCAGAGGCATGAATTTCATTTTAGCTCGCTCTTGATACTTATAGATTTCCTTGCATGGGAGCTACCGGAAGGTTCAACCTTCCCCGACATTGACCCCTTTGAACAACTAGCTGCGAAGTTCAGTACATTGTGGTACTCAAACGACATGAACAAGTAGTGGAAATCCAATGTCGTATTTCATACGTACTACACCCAATTGAAGCTCGCCATCCAGTCCAATCCTCACATGACCCCGAATACTTTACATAGGTTTCGACCTTTGATAAATTTTAGTGAAGATTGCCATTTTACATATCTAACAACACATACTGATGAGAACAAGGAACAATGACACAGACAAGTCGCGAGACCACCACCTTGCGCCCCTACTCACAGGATCAATCTCATTCATTCATGAGCCGAAGAGGCTCTTTCGATTCCTCCATGGAATCTTTGCTAAAAACCCGATCCACAGGTCCTTAATTCACCCACACGGCTTTTCCGCACTTAACCGCGATCTTCCCCGACTCAGTTTTGGGTCTCGGGGTTTCGTGATCCCCGACGTCAAGAGTTCCTGTCCTCTTGAACTTTCGAACTCCCAAAATCCGATTCGCCGATGCACTCCTTTCGTCCCTAGCCCTCTTGGCTATGCCCCTAGTCCATATGATTAGTTCTCATAAGACCGCAACCTTATCACCTTATCGTGATTTGGGGTTTCACGATCCTTGATGTCACGAACCTCTGTCCCCGCAATCTCCCGATCACCGATTTGCCCATACGACGCTTTACGTGTTAACCCTCCTAGATAAGCTCTTGGCCCATATGACCACTATCTCACAAGACCGCAACCTTGTCTCCTATCGGGGTTTCGGACATCGCAATGCCGAAATGCATAAACCCCGTGTCCACGGGACTCCCGATATCTTGATCTCCGATATGACGTCAGCTAACAATCCCTGTCCATCTTTAGCATGATCAACGACCGTGATCGCCTATGAAACCAACGGTTCCGGATATCCCTCAGGACTTCAGGGTTTCAAATTCCCATATGCATTTTCCCTTGGGACTGCCGATCCCTCGAATCCCGATTCTCCGCTATGCTGACAGCTGGCCCCAAATGGCACTTCCCTCCTTGTCGGGGTTTTGGATTTCGCTATTCCGAATTGTAAGGACTTCCTATCCACAGAATCCCCGATATGCCGATCCCTGACTTTCTTCAGATCTCCACCACGTGCCCCACAAACGGACGACTCAGATCGTTCCTGGGACCTTTACCATGGAAATCCCCAATATCCTGTCCTCGAGACTCCCGATTTCACAAACGGCGATATCCCGTTGCCCGTCGGGACTTCTACCTGGCATGAGAAGGGTTAAACCCTATGCACCTCCTATCCGATCTGATGGCTGAGGAGATTTCTGAATGAGCATCTGACGGTCCACAATCTCCTCTTCTGTGCGCTTCTCCTGACGCTCTCCTGGACGTGAAATCAACGGTCCAGATCTCTTCTCCGGCTGATCAGACGACTACTGTTGCTTCCTCCTGAGCTTGCACACTTTATTATGATGCTTGGAAGAATTTTCAATTCTCAAAGGCCTCGACCTTTGTTTTCCTCCTCTCTATGTGAACTCCTTTACCTTGAGCTTCACTGCGCGCCCTGAAAGTGCTAACTCCTCCTAAGATTTTCTCCAAATCCTTGAAGATTTGACCTCTACAATCCTGTAGAGTCTTCACGCACACACAATTCTATCTCTCCTGAGCTCCCCTCACGCTCAAACCCCTAAGGGATTTTGTCTTTCTTCCCTTCTCCCTCATATGGAGAATGTTATGCCCTCCTGGCTCTCTGTTTGCTCAAGCAACCTCTTGCTGAGCCTATCAGGGTGTTCAACAACCCTGTGAAGATCCCTCAGTGGACTCTTCCTTTCACAATACATAACTCAAAGAGTTCTCTTCTCTCTATGCCTGTCTGCACAATCTCTCAATGCTCTCCTGGCAAAGTGTCTTCTTCCAGAACTTCCAGCAGTTCTGTCTCCTTCCGTGCACCCTATGCACCTACTCAATGCCCACTAGGCAGAGCTCTCAGAATCCTAAGTGATTCCGGTCCTTCTTAAGAACTCACTGCAGAGTTCTCCCTCTGTGCACTCCTTGCACCTGCTCAATGCCCACCTGGCATAGCTTCACAAAACTCCTCAGAGCTTCTGTATGCAACTGTGTCTTCTCCCACATAGCCTTGCCTCCAAGGTATTCAACAACCTCACAGGTCTTCACTGAGTTGTTGACTCCAATTCTTGTGCCACAACACGTCTTTTTCTGAACCCACAATGTTCAGAAATGCATCCTCTGTGCATGTCTATCAGAACCCGCAGTGTTCTGTCACGCCCTCCTAGTGTGAAGCCTCAAAGACCTTTACCTGAAATCAGACACACTCCTGCAAATGCACACCTATAGTATACATCTACAACATACAATGGAACACTCACAGACATTCATTCAACACAAAATACATGCAGGAAAAACTGCTTCTGATTATATTAAAATGGAAAATGCCTGTTTGTACAAGGGTGTTCCTGAGCACGGCCTGTAACAAGGTCTCGACTCTTCTCTTCTCTCTTCTCCACACTTCCTACTTACTTTCTTCAAAAAATGAGATACAAAATCTCTTTTACCTGAGGGGGCTCTTCGAGCGCTTCCCTCCAAGCTACCTACCCTATTCAATTACATTGAATGGGTTGTCTAGTCCAGCATCTGGATCTAGATCTCATCCATACAAACATTAAAGGCCTATCTTATCTACAGCTTGCGCAAAGGCACGACTTCACAACTCACCAGCATAAACATTTAATTACATTAAATTCAAGTTTTAAATGAGGATTGCGCCTCTCTTCAACATTGAATGTGTGCACTCGACACGGCTGGCTGGATGGCTGGCTGACGAGGAGAGATGCCCCTGCATCATACTCCTCAGCTGCAAAATTCATGAGCTCCTGCTCATGAGCTTCCCATCTCAGATGTTGAAATCCTCCTGGATCCCAAATCATCCTCTGGAGCTGTTCATCTGCTCCATCTCCTTGTTGTTGCTGCTGCTGCTACTTCTTCCTTTCTTCTCAGCTGCTCCTCGCTGGCAGTCTTTTCTGACCGGATCATCAACCTTCTGATCTCCTTGATTGCTTCATGTAGCTGCTCCAGTGACTGGTCCTGTTTTTGCAGTCTCCTCAGCTGCAAAAATTTTCTGCTCATGGGCAGATCACTGAAATCTCCCATGCCTTCTTCTCTATCTACTTCCAACCTCACCTATTGGATGTGCATGCCTTGCACTATTACCGTTCTCTCCAGGGATTCGATTTGTTCCCACATATCAACAAAACAAATGTTTTCCACCTCTTCTTCTTCTTCTTCTGCAAACTCCCATGTTGCAGTCCTTCTAGCTTCCTAGCTGAAAATACTGAGCCATTCCTTAGAATGCTCATCATTCTCTCCTGTTTCTTCTACTTGGGCAGTCTCAAACACCTGCTCCAATTCCTCCTTGGCAGTCTCAGTTGGCTATCCTTCTGCTGTTGCTGCATCTGCAACACAAATTTATGCCTCTCCTTGGGCAAGTGGTAGGAATATTCCAATTCCCCCAATCATCATAAGGCTCCTCAAATCCTCCTCTTCCGTCAGCTGCATTTGCTGATCTAAATTCATCTCTGAATTTATGAGACCCTTCGATAGTCTCATCTGCTCATCCCTGCCCACCTGGAAATATGGGATCTGTTCACTGCTCTCCTGGCAGATTATGAGATCAACTGATCCCATCTTCATCAACACTCCTCGCTGATTTGAACTCACCTCCGAGTCCATGAGACCTTCAGACAATCTCATATTCTCATCTCTGCCCACTCGACAATCTGAGATGCTTCCGCTACCCTCCTGGCAGCCTGTGAGATCCTGCAGCGACCTCATATCATTGCCCAGCTGGCAATGTGAAATTCCTTGGCTGTCCTCCTGACAGTCCGTGAGATCCCGCAGTGATCTCAACTCATTTCCCACCTGGCAATTTGGAATTTCCTCTCTGCCCTCCTGGCAGTTCTTGAGATCCCCAGCTGATCCCATTTCATTCTCGGCATCATTGAGACCTCTCCCAGTCTCTGGTTCACACATCTGAACCATTTCTTTAGGTTCATCAATGTTTTCAGCATACCTCAACCATCCTTTTAATAACCTTCGCTGTCTTCTAGCCATCAACTCCTTGATGGCCATTTTTATTTCAGCTTCTTCATGGGCCATTCATATACCCATCTCGGCTTTGCCTTCTGCTGCATCCGCAATTCAAGCTTTTCTATGTCTGCCCTTATTTCATAGAGCTCTTTATCCATTTCTGCAAGCTTTTCTACCTTCAGTAGTCATGGCATTGTCCCTTTCTTCTCTCCTAGCAAACTTGCTACTGTCACTCCGCACTAAGAGTGTTTCCAGCTTCATCCTACAGTCTTCTTGATTGCTTCCTACCCACAAACAATCACCACAGAGTCTCTAGCGCTCTGTCTTCTTTTGCTTCTCCCTCCTGCCTGAAATATACAGACAATAATCAAGCTCTGATACCACTTGATGTTTGTATCAGAGTGCTTTCCTCCTCTGGCTTCCCTTGCCTTCTCCCTCTGCTTGAAATATACAAATAGAGTTATAGCTCTGATACCACTTGACGCAGACGAGTTGTGAGACCACCACCTCGCGCCCCTGCTCATAGGATCGATCTCATTCATTCATGAGCCAAAGAGGCTCTTTCGATTCCTCCATGGAATCTCTGCTAAAAACCCAATCCACATGTCCTTAATTCACCCACACATCTTTTCCGCACTTAACCGTGATCTTCCCCGACTCATTTTTGGGTCTCGGGGTTTCGTGATCCCCGACGTCAAGAGTTCCTTTCCTATTGAACTTTCGAACTCCCAAACTCTGATTCGTCGATGCGCTCCTTTCATCCCTAGCCCTCCTGGCTATGCCCCTAGTCCATATGATTAATTCTCATAAGACTGCAGCCTTATCACCTTATCGAGATTCAGGGTTTCACGATCCTTGATGTCACGAACCTCTGTCCCCGCAATCTCCTGATCACCGATTTGCTGATACGGCGCTTTACGCGTTATCCCTCCTGCCTAAGCTCTTGGCCCATATGACCACTATCTCACAAGACCGCAACCTTGTCTCCTATCGGGGTTTCGGACATCGCAATGCTGAAATGCATAAACCCCGTGTCCACGGGACTCCCGATATCCCGATCTCCGATATGACGTCAACTAACAATCCCTGTCCATCTTTAGCATGATAAATGACTGTGATCGCCTATGAAACCAACGGTTCCAGATCTCCCTCGGGACTTCAGGGTTTCAAATGCCCAAATGCATTTTCCCTCGGGACTGCCGATCCCTTAAATCCCGATTCTCCGCTATGCTCACAGCTGGCTCCAAATAGCACTTCCCTCCTTGTCAGGGTTTCAGACTTCGCGATCCTGAATTGTAAGGACTTCCTGTCCACGGAATCCCCGATATGCCGATCCCTGACATTCTTCAGATCTCCTCCATGCACCCCACAAACGGACGACTCAGATCATTCCCGTGACCTTTACCATGGAAATCCCCAATCTCCTGTCCTCGAGACTCCCAATTTCACGAACGTCGATATCCCGATGCCAGTCGGGACTTCTGCCTGGCATGAGAAGGGTTAAACCCTGTGCACCTCCTGTCTGATCTGACGGTCGACGAGATTTCTCAATGAGCATCTGATGGTCCACAATCTCCTCTTCTGTGCGCTTCTCCTGATGCTCTACTAGACGTGAAATCATCGGTCCAGATCTCTTCTCCGGCTGATCCGACGACTATTGTTGCTTCCTCCTGAGCTTGCGCACTTTCTTTCGATGCTTGGAAGAATTTTCAATTCTCAAAGGCCTCGACCTTTGTCTTCCTCCTCTCTCTGCGAACTCCTTTACCTTGAGCTTCGCTGCACGCCCTGAAAACGCTAACTCCTCCTGATCTTTTCTCCAAATCCTTGAAGATCTGACCTCTACAATCCTGTAGAGTCTTCACGCACACACAATGCTGTCTCTCCTGAGCTCCCCTCACGCTTAGACCTCTAAGGTATTTTGTCTTTCTTCCCTTCTCCCTCAGATGTAGAATGTTATTCCCTCCTGGCTCTCTGTTTTCTCAAGCAACCTCTTTCTGAGCCTATCAGGGTGTTCAACAACCCTGTGAAGATCCCTCAGTGGACTCTTCCTTTCACAATACAGAACTCAAAGAGTTCTCTTCTCTCTGTGCCTGTCTGCACAATCTCTCAATGCTCTCATGGAAAAGTGTCTTCCTCCAAAACTTCCAATAGTTTTGTATCCTTCCATGCACCCAATGCGCCTACTCAATGCCCACTTGGTAGAGCTCTCAGAATCCTCAGTGATTCTGGTCCTTCTTAAGAACTCACAATAGAGTTCTCCCTCTGTGCAGTCCTTGCACCTGCTCAATGCCCACCTGACAGAGATTCACATAACTCCTCAGAGCTTCTGTCTGCAACTGTGTCTTCTCCCACACAACCTTGCCTCCAAGGTATTCAACAACCTCACAGGTCTTCACTGAGTTGTTGACTCCAGTTCTTGTGCCACAACACGTCTTTGTCTGAACCCACAGTCTTTAGAAATGCATCCTCTGTGCACGACTATCAGAACCTGCAGTGTTCTGTCATGCTCTCCTGGTGTGAAGCCTCAAAGACCTTCACCTGAAATCAGACACACTCCTGCAAATGCACATGTATAGTATACATCTACAACATTCAATGGAACACTCATAGACATTCATTCAACACAGAATACATGCAGGAAAAACTGCTTCTGATTATATTAAAATGGAAAATGCCTGTTTGTACAAGGGTGTTCCTGAGCACAACCTGTAACAAGGTCTCGGCTCTTCTCCACACTTCCTACTTACTTTCTTCTCAAAATGAGATACAAAATCTCTTTTACCTGAGGGGGCTCTTCGAATGCTTCCCTCCAAGCTACCTACCCTATTTAATTACATTGAATGGGCTGTCTAGTCCAACATATGGATCTAGATCTCAGCCATACAAACATTAAAGGCCGATCTTATCTACAGCCTACGCAAAGGCACAACTTCACAACTCACCAGCATAAACATTTAATTACATTAAATTCAAGTTTTAAATGAGGACTGCGCCTCTCTTCAACATTGAATGTGTGCGCTCGACACGACTGGCTGGCTGGATGGTTGACGTGGAGAGATGCTCCTGCATCAAACAACTTTAGTCTTATTACAAGCTGACAAAAGAATACCTGGAGGAAATCACCAAGGAATGGTCAACGGACCTCCTTATTCTAGCAGACCCCGTAGAAGTATCAGACATTGACAGCCCAAAAGCTACGCAGAATACACATGGACCCAGTAAGACAAAGAAAACAAAGAAGACAAAGAAGGATGAGGATATCCAGGATGTAGACAACAAATCTGTAAGAACCACATCTGTTACACCAGAGCAAGGAGGTAATGGAGAAGACTTATAGGAAGTCGAACAAAGGCCAGTAAACGAAGTAGAAATCATAAAGAAAAGGAAGGGTTCACCTCCAGAACCTTCCTCCCAAAAGAAATCAAAAGCACCCGTGACTAAGATGACGACCACACTCACTCCAGATGACTTTAGTTTTCTCATCGCAGCTATGAACGAAGCCATAGAAGAGATAACATAAAAGAAGGAAGCTAAGAAAGAGACAATGTACAACATAATGAAGATCGAACTCCAAGGATTACATCAAGCTCTCTAGTCTAGACGCACAGTCTCCTCTGCGCCCTTGCTAGAAGGAACAACAGAAGAAGGCAATGAACTAGTTCAACTTCGCCAGATTGTTGACACGATTGAAGTATGCCTTCGGAAGGCACGGGAAGAAACAATGTAGGCCACCCATGCCTTAAAGAAAGCATAGGAGGAAATGATTGAGCAACGCCAAGCTACGCAACAAGAGAAGGACACTCTCCAAGCGAAGTTTGAAGAAGACAGAGCGAAGATCCAAAAAGAGAAAGAGAAACTGCTCGCGAAGCAGATTAGGATTGAAGAAGTAGTCAACAGATCTTTTCTCTCTGTGACAGGCTTAGAACAGAAGGCAGATGAACCCATCAAATGCCAAGTGATGATGCTTACTGAAATTATTCAACAACTTCAACAAAGAGTCATGGACTTAGAGCTTCAAACAACACCATAGACCCCATAAGAAGTGCGCGACCAATGAGAAATAACTGCCCAGAGCACCGTAGAAAGGATTAAAGCACTCTCTGAGGAATGCAAATAGTTAATTAGCAGAAGTGCGTAGATCAACAAGAACCTAATTGAGAACCCATAATTGCATAAATTGGAGTCACAACTCTGTTATCACTCCAGGAAACTCTCCTAGGCTGTAAGTCGGAGATGCCTGGTAACTAACTCTTTTTGGGAAATATTTTCTTAATAATGATGTGGTTTTTTGGATCAAGATGAATATCTAGGGACTGGACTGTGTGTTCAAGACTATCTAGAAATATAAAATCTCACAAGGCCTTCTAATAATGCAATCAGACAAGGTTTGATTGAAAGGTAGAGAAGATAGCTATTGAACCAGACTATACTCATGTAAAACAAGTACAATGGGTTTAATAACTAAGGAAATAGCTTATGATTATCAACTTAATCAATCAATAAATGAGATGATAGTCACATACAGATTGAATAAGCATCAACAAAGAACATTCACTCATAAGATATCAGAGAACATAAGAGAGAAGTCTAACAACACAACTAAAGGAAGCTTGAAAATTTTCATATAATAAGAATAAGTCTTTAGATTACAGAAACAACATGTAGAACTCAATGTCGAACCCCTGATTCATCTCAAAAATAGGTATTTATAGTCTTACAAACAATTTTACAGATCCTAAAAACATGGATCTGTATTTAATAAAGATAACTCAATTCTATCTAAACAACTTGAAAATAAAGTCTTTAACAACTAAACTAGAAAGTCGAACTGTCTTCAATCTCCAAAATCGCCAGCTGCATCCTTCAGCTCCTGATCTCTGCAATGTGGTGAAGAATAACAGGACACCTGTCTTTGACAGATGGATCTCCCAATGTTCATGGTCGATTTTTGAGGAAATGGTTTTTGCATTTGTTACCAAAATTCACTCGAACCTTTGATGCTGAACCCTTTGCATGCGAGCTTGACCTCCCACTGATACATTGGAACCCCTTCAAAACTTTCTTGAAATGAACTGTCATGTCCCTGGCTTCAAAAATTACTTTCCCAGCTTTCCACAACGCAATCGTTTATTTTTTCGCGGGTTAGCTGTTGCAATCCGTCACTTTCCACAGCTAACGGGTCATAAAATGATAGCTTTGTGCTGTGGAAAGTCCCGATTGCTTGAAAAATGAGTTTTCACCTCCAAAATTTCGATTTCATCAAAATTTATTGTGTTCCAGACTTCTCACCTTGCATATTGGCGACGACTTGAGCAAAAACCTTCAGATCTGGATGAGATTTTTTCCTCAATTTTTGTTTCAACCTCCTTATCTGTCTTTTGAGTCGTTTGGAAAGCCACCACAAGCTGTTGTAGTCTTTGGTGAGTTTTTTCTTCCTCTTCTTCTCTCTAACTGTTTCCTTAGCCAATCTTTCAAACACAGCATTGGTCTTGGCGAAGTTATCAGACAACTTCTTATACCTTTCTTTAATCACCCGCTCCAAGACCTCTTGCTGAGCTATAACCTCTTTCAAATGTTTGATTTTCTGAGACCTTTTTGACTTGGATCTTTTCGATGTTTCTCACTGTTCTGTCTGATTGAAGGTTTCATAGTTCTGTACACACTCAGTTGACTGCTCAGAACTCTTGATGACAGGGCCTTGATCTTGCTACTCTGATTCTGAATCTGAATAAGGCAAGTTTAGTATATTGGTTTTCTTCCCTATACTCTGCTCTGTAGGATGCCCTGTGTTCTGTTCTGTGATCTGTTCTGTGGTTGGCTCAAAGTTTAACTTTCTCTTCAACCTGTGGGGCTTTACTCCAACAATTCTATCCTCTGGAGGTCCTGGCAGGGTCCTTATTTTTCTTGAACTGCTTTGAGGAGAGGATTGTTTCTTTGAACTCTTCCCCTGTTCATTTGCAATTTGGTTATGTGTTTCAAAACCTTCCCAGAATAGGAAATGTTCCCAACTCCTTCCCTGTTGTTTCAATTCCTCCAGGATAATCAATTTTATGAGGCCGAAGTGACATAGAGTAGTTTTCATGCTCAAGGGTTGAGCTCTGATCTTTTGCAAAACTTAGTCAAACTTTTATGCAGGAAATAAGGCAAATTAAGAGGGGTCTTTCCTGTGAAATGATCCAATAGTTTGAAGTGGTACATCATCCATTTATCATATCTTCCCTCCGAGGTAATGTACAATTGGATACCTTTGAACAATTCCTGCCATTATTCATCTAGATAAGAAACTAGCATACCCTTCCTCCATGCTTTGTGCCTGTAACCCTCTTTCAAATAAACTCTGAAATCCAATTTTTTGGGAGTTGTGGTTTTAAACCAATTCTGACCAGTTCTTGGTAGACCTGTCGCTGCAAAAATGGTAGATTCATCTACCACAATCTCCATGGACCCGACGCTAGCTTTGTTCCCATCGAAAGTCTTTGCAAAGGCTTCTGCTGTAGACTGGTGGCAACCGACTTGCAACCTTTCCACAAATTCCATACACCCTGCATTAGAAAAATGTCTCTGGACTTCGGGGTGTGTTTGTAAAAAGGATAGGCTATCCAGCTCCCTCTTGAGTAGAGCACCACTGCGTTTTCTCACCATTCTGTAACTCGACGGTCCCGACAATTTGTAACCCCTGCAACTGCCAGTCGAGCCGAGGTTCCGCGCTGTTGAAAGCAGCTCGGGCTTCGACTCTGTTTTGAAACAAATGATTCTTCCACAGACTTCCAGAAATGATTTGTGATATGGAAACCACTGTTTGATTTGATATTGTCAGGCCAACGGTACCTCCTCTGTACCTGCATCGCCGAACTCGAACTTTCCATCCTGGATGCCATGAGTGTTGAGCGTGAGTTTCTAGGTCGGATTTGAATTACAGTCATATCCTGACATGCATAATTGAGTTTCTATCATTACCCACTCTCATTAGCACATGCCTTGGATTTTCCTGACGTGGGATGATCATATCATCATTACCTTCAGTCGTGGATATCACGCACGTGATTCCCGCTTTCTTCAACAACGGCCCGTGGAAAACGCCTCTGTCAGTTGTTCATACTTGCCACTTACGCTAGCGTGTGACCCTGTGGAAAACCCCTGTTAGCTGCGGAAAGTATGCACTTTCAACAGCGCACCACTTTGTAAAAAACACTCCTTAGCTGCAGAAAGTATGCACTTTCAACAACGCACGACCCACGAAACTGATTTTTGCACATTTTGAAATTCACCACTTTCAACAGCGCAAAGACTTATGAAAAGTGCTCCTTAGCTGCTGAAAGTGGCCACTTTCCACATCGCACACTCAACTGTTGGACACACGTTAGCTGTGGAAAGTGAAAAAATGAAAATTTTGAAAAGAAAACTTTATGGGTCAAATTATTTTCTAAGACAGAACCAAAACCTAAGTTTAGCAACTATAGAAACTTCGAAAAATGAATTGAGGTTACAACCTATCACCTAAAAAAGCAAATAAAACCACCAGTTTATTTGAGGAGTTAACACTGGCTCCTATTGGGGATGAACACCTCCCTGTGAGGTTTCAAGAACCATAGAATCAATGCCTTTCCTGAACAAGAACCTAAAAACTAAACTATCTGCTAGTGTTTCCATTGGGCATGGAGTTATTCAAAAATAAAAAATAAGACTATCATTACAATGTCTAGGCTTTACAGCCTTAGACGAAATAAAGTTTTAAAAATCGCCCGTTTACCGGGCCACTGAACACTTCTTCACCCTCCAGATTCTGCAGAATGAAAGTGTTATTGTTTTGAACCTGAGTAATCATAAATGGGCCTGTCCACAAGGAATCGAACTTGCCATGCTTGCCTTTCTCCTGTCGAAGAGAATCCCACTTTAGAAACCAGTCACCGATCTGAAAACTGTCCACCTTCGCCTTTCTGTCAAACGTCTTTTTGATCTGCATCTGATGAGCTTCTGATCTGTCCACTAACTGTTCGCGAGCTTGTTGTAGCTCCACCAAATCCGGCATCCTTCTTACCATGTAATTTTTCTCAGTATGCTCTTCCTGAAAGAACTTAGCCACAGGAAAAACTAACTGAAGAGGAAAAATTGCATCAGTCCCATAAACCAACTTGAATGGGGAAGTTCCTATGGATTTTTTAATAGTTACTCTGTCTGCCCACAGAGCAAATTTCAGTTTGGAATCCCAATTCTTTTTATTTTCTTCTAACAATTTTCTTATGATTTTTTTTTTTGTTTGTTAATTTGTGCAGGACCTGCGATTAACCTGTGGCTTGAGAAACCGCGACTCAGGGGCATCTAACCCGTCAAAATCACCCGGGGATCGCACCCGGCCTGAGCCACACCAACCCTTAACATGGTTGGATTTTTTGTCCCCGCAGGTTTCGAACCGGCGACTTTAACATCACGGAATGGCTTAAAAACACACTCCGTCACCGACTGTCCTACACCTCGGGGACTTTTAAAGTTGAAGGACATGGGGGTGGGCTTTGATCCACTTATGTGTGCACGGGTCACGATACCATTTATTATAGTATCTCTGGGTGCAACCACACGTTCGACCACTACCTCAAGGTGTCCCCATGGCTCCAGGTAAAGCCCTCACGAGAATTGAACCTTGCCCAACGGTGAAAAACTCCTCGCTTTCCACCATTGGATCCAACCCCTTTGGGCCATTTTCTTATGATTTTGATCAAGCTCTTATTTGACAATTCAGCCAAGCCATTACCTTGGGGATAGTAGGGAGTTGAGTGTACACGATGGATACCCATTGATTCACACATGTCTACCAATGATTCTGCTTTAAACGCTGCTGCATTATCTTCCACCAACCTCTTGGGACAGCCAAATCTGCTCAAAATATTTTCATAGAGAAACTTCATGACTACCTGATGTGTAGCATTTCGGGTGGGGATCACCTCTATCCACTTTGTGAAATAATCCGTGGCTACCAGAATCCACTTGTGTTGACCGCCAGATGAAGGATTTATCTCACCGATAAAATCTAAACCCCACTGCTGGAAAGGGCCATTTACCACAATAGGCCTCAGGGGTAAAGACTTCAGCTGTTGCTTACCAGTAAATCTTTGGCATTTGTCACAAGATTTGACGAATGCACACACATCTGAGAAGAGAAAAGGCCAATAATATCCATCCCTCAGGATCTTATTGGCAGTAGTCTTCCAGTAATGATGACTGCCGCAAGCGGCTGAATGAAATTGATGTGTCACTTCGACAAACTCTTCTTTATCCAAACACCTGAGAAGCAGACCAACAGGGTCTCTCCAAAATAGCAGATTATTATAAATGCAAAATTTTATTGCTCTGAGCTTGAGTCAAACTGAGTTCAGGAGGAACTTCAAGCTTTTGTAGAAAATGTATGATGCCAGAATACCATTCACAGGAAGACAAGTGCTCTACCACTTGCTGACTGTCATGCTGCCCTTCCGCTGCCAACTCTGTCTATGAATTTTCTGAAATTTCTGCTATGAAATTAATATCCAGCAGCTTATGATTTTCCTCCGCTAAAAGCTTGGCAAGGCCCTGGCCTTTTACCAGTTTGGTGGGCTTTACTTCAATATTGAACTCAATCATTTTTACAATCCATCTCGCCCTCTTTCCGTCAATATCCGGCTGAGTCAAAACATCTTTTACAAAAGATGAAGGAACATATGCGATGACCTTTGAATGAAGGATATAAATTCCGAATGATTTTAAAGCTTTATGAGAGCATAATATTGTTTCTCGATAGGGTCATACCTTAGTTCAACATCCCTGAGTGTCTTGCTGAAGAAATCCATGGGATGATCAAAATTTTCCTCATCTTTCTGAAGCAGGACTGCTGACACTGTGTCATAGGAAGAAAAAGAAAAGATATAGAAAGTCTTACTATAATCTGGGTTGATCAGAATCGGTGATTCGATGATTGCTTGCTTGATATCCTGAAAAGAGTTTATTTCGATGTCTGTCCACTTTATCTGAGACCCTTTCTTCAGCATACATGTTATGTGTTTGACTAATTCAGCAAAATTGGGCACAAACCTTCTAACAAAATTTATCTTACCGAGCAGTGACTGAATGTCCTTTTTTGACCTCGGCAAGGATAGATTTTGAATTTCCTCCACTCGTGCTGGATCAATCATTACACCTTCTGCTGAGACGATGTGGCCTAAGAGCTTCCCCTTCCTTAGATAAAACTGGGATTTCTTGGGATTCATTGAGATCCTGAACTGTCTGCATTTTAAGAACACTCTTTTCAGATGTTTCAGATGCTCCTCATGGCTGCTGGAATATATTGTAATATCATCAAGGTATATGAGAATGAAATTGTATTTTTCTCCCACAAATGCTATATCCATGGCCCTTTGGAATGTGGCCCCGACATTCATTAATCCAAAGGGCATCTTGGAGTACATAAAGGTACCCCAAGGAGTGGTGAATGCAGTCTTCTCCTGGTCATCAGGGTGGACAAAAATCTGATTGTAACCGGAAAATCCATCAAGAAAATACATGACCTTTGCCCCTGAAATCCTCTGTAACAAGTGTTCCATCTTAGGAAGAGGATAGTTGTCCTTCTTAGAGCATTTTTTCAAGTTTATGAAATCTACACACAATCTGACCTGACCATTCTTCTTCCTTACGATCACCAGATTGGCAATCCATTTTGGAATATCTCAAGGGAACTATGATCTTGGCATCTAGGAGTTTTTTAATTTCTCTCTCAATCACTGGCAGCAGAAGGGGACTGATAGGCATGAGTTTTTTCTTGAAAGGAATAGTGTCTTTTTCAAGAGGTATCTTATGCTGAATAATATCGGGATCATAAGTCTTTAAATCACTATATTTCCAAGCAAACACATCGGAAAATTCCTTCAAAACACTAAAGTATTTTGACTTCTCATCAGCAGTCAATTCAGAAGACAAATTAACAAACTTGGGATGGATTTTACCTCCTATATTATGCTCTTGAACAACTGGATCTTTCTCCTTTTTGTCTGGCTGGTAAGGAACATCATTCTGATCAAATAGCCTTTCCAGGGGTACCAAACCTTGAGGTATATAATTGTTTGGTAACTGAACAATATCATGCTGACCCAACTTCTTCTTTAGCTCAGGTTCCTGTGATTCTTCTTCATTAAGATTTTGCTAATCAATGTGCAAATCAAAAAACTCATCTACCACTTGGAGAAATCTGTTGAGTTCATCATCATCTTCAAAAACTTTCCAATATTTGATATTATCAGGTAAGGATGGTCGATATTTTACTTGAATCTCATAGATGAGCTTAGGGGGCATGGGTGGAATGAATGTGCTGGCTGAAACAACAAGAGAATCGGCGAGCTGATTCATATCCCTTGGTATGTATGAAATTTCAAAAACAGAAAAAGAATCACGCAACTTCCATACCTCGTCTCTGTAAGCTTTTAATCTGACATGCTTAGCTTGAAAGGTGCTGTTTACCTGTTGTATGATGAGGTCTGAATCTCCCAATACCTTCAAAACTTTTATCCCCATCTCTTTGGCTGAATTTAATCCCAACAACAGAGCCTCATACTCTGCTATGTTTTTGGTGGTTCTGAAGTCGAGCTTGAAAAACAAAGATATGGTCTCCTTTGAAGGAGAGATCAGAACTACTCCAGCACCTGTTGAATCTCTAGTGCTGGCCCCATCAAAGTACATAGTCCAGACTGCAACGTTTTCACTTTCAGACTGTTGTTCAATAGGCTTCACTAGCTTCATAGGAGTTGATTGACCATCATCAATTTGAAGGATGCATGAACCAAAATCTGTATCCACAACATAGATAGGATGATTGATGGAATTATTTCCATCGCTGATGATATAAGCAAGCTGGTTTTCCCTGTAAAGTCTTTTCATTCCCCCCCCAAACACTGGAATCGTAGCATAGGATAGATCCATTTGCAATGTACCTCCTAATATTTTCCCCCATGAACGAGACAAAAGCAACCCAAACTTAGGTGGAATATCAACAACTACCACATCCATAACCATGCTCCTCATTGGTAATTGAGCAAGGTTAATAACCATGTCTTTGATGAGGCCGAGACATATGACCTTTCTAGAATCGAAGGAGAAAATA
Source organism: Picea engelmannii (assembly GCA_009831015.1). NCBI lineage: Eukaryota > Viridiplantae > Streptophyta > Pinopsida > Pinales > Pinaceae > Picea > Picea engelmannii. The sequence continues at coordinate 112,092 of ML815695.1, forward strand.
TCTTGATATGGTTTGGTGACTTCGAGACCAAGCTCATCCATCACAGACTTTGGCATAAGGTTATGTGATGCCCCAGAATCAAGCAAACAATTGTGAAGGATTTTGTCATGGACATTTAGTGATATGTAAAATGGTGGACAAGAATCGTCACGGTCTTCTATCATGGGTCCTATGGTCACCTTAGGCTTATCATCTTGTAGGTTCACGAAATCATCGGATGGAGAAGTCTTAGGCTCAAGAGACTTTAAGATGGCTGCTTTAAATACTTCATTCTTCATGAGTTCAGTTAAAGGCATCGATATCTTAACCTTTTGAATTTCTGATTCAAAATTGAAAGAAAGAGATGGTCTGTCCGAAACCTTTACCTCATTGGAAGGAGCTTTGAGGCTGACTTGCTCCTTGGCTGGGGGCTGAATTTGTTTTTTCTACTATTTTTCCAGAGGGGGGGTTTGTTTTTCAGGAGCTGGAGGCTGCTTGGCAGCAACCTCTTTACTCTTCACAGGAGAAGAATCTTCCTTGTCCTCCACAAGAGCAACAATGGGTGCTTTTGGGACAACATTCTTCTTGGACCTTAAGTTGTAACCTTTCTAATCATCTGTCAAGTAAACCGCTCCTTCAACACCTGCCTCTTGAATTTGCTGATCCATCAGGGCTTCTTCATAGTCTATCTGTGTCAAAAATGAAGAATCATTTTCATCACCGAAACAGTTTATCTCGTCAGCATCTTCAATTTCATCGTGAGGGGGCTGTTGGTCTTCCTCTAATACTGCATTTTGAAAAGGTGGTCTGACCCTCTGGTCATCAACTGGATTTCTATCTCTTTGAAGGATCTGAACTTGTGGATTATTCCTTCTGTAAGGAAAAGCATTTGGATTTCTGGGGGAAAAAGCATTTGGTTCTTTTGCCCTTGCTAGTTGCTGATTCTGAACCTTCAACTTTGACATTTCAGACGTCAGACTGTCTAACATCTTCACCATCTTTTCCATTTTACTGCTAGAAGAAGAAGAGGATTCAACATCAGAATTTTTCCTCTCGGCCCTTCCTTTAAGCTTCTGAGATGCTGTAATGTTAGACTCAACCTCGAGTGCGACATCTTGCATTAAAGCAAGCGTGGCTGATCGTCTTTCTCTAAGGATACGACAAAACTCTGAATCAAAAGCAGCAGAGAATGTGATCTTTGCCGATGCATCGCTTGGTTTAATCTCTGCAGGGATCTTACCAAACATTTTATTAAATCTCTTGATGAAGTCCGAGACTGACTCTCCATCATCCCTCTTCAAATTTCCAAACTCAGAAATGTAATATAGCAGATCTCTTCTTTCTCCCCAATGCTTCAAGAATACTTCATCTAATTGTTCAATGCCAGTGATTGAATTTTCTGGTAGCTCTTTGAACCACTTTCGGGCTTGGCCATCCAAACTCTGAACAAAAACTCTAGTCCACACATCTTCTTCTGAAATATTTATGTTTTCTGCATAAGCATAAAATGCTTCGATGTGTTATTCAGCAGTATACTCCCCTGATCCTGTAAACTTTGGCATATATTTCTGATAGTCACCTATTGGCATGGCAGACAAGGGATTTGGAAAAACAAGTGGGGCATATCTATTTGCCAAGATCTGTTCCATCCTGGTCAAAGGGGCAGCCATGGCAGTCTTGGTGATTGATACAGATGTGGAACTTGTAGGAGATGATGGAGGAGATGAGCTGCCTAAGTTAGAATAGAATGGCTGTCTTACTTCATCTTGAGCAGAAGGTTCAGAAGTCAGTGAAAAATAAGAGGCCTTATAAAATTGACCAAGCAACAATGCTAAATTCTCTTCACCCTTAGAGGACAGATCATGGAGAATTTCTTCAAGGACAAACATATTAGTGTAAGTGTGTAAAACACCTTTCGAAGGTTTGATAGGTGATGAATCAAAAGAAGATGAAGAGGAATTTTCTTTCTGTTGGGAGGATTCAGTATTCAATTCTTTTGGATGGGATGAAATGTCAATCTCAAGGATAGAATCAGTAATATTAGAAGAAAATGAAGGTTCTTCTACCTTAGAAACTTGAGATGAATTTTTTATTTCCTGGGAATTTTGAGTTTCAGCAGGGGATTCAACCAAAGACGTTTTAGATATGGAAGGATGAGTATCAATTGGAATACCTAAATCAATTGCACTTGCAGATCCGGAAGCCTGTCTTTGTAAAGATTTGCCCTTGCTAATGATCTTCTCTGGATCAGGAAATGATGTTGTCAATGGGCCTTCTGGGTTTGCCCTGGTGTGAGCTCTTTTGGGAGCCACTTCGTTTCAATGGAGTCGCCAGATAGAAAATGTACAACCTGATAGTGTCTACTTCTTGTCTATCATCAAGAAATAGATCTATGTCGTCTCCCAGAGAAGCTGAGCTTCGATCTCCTGTCCCCGGCAACGACGCCAATTTGTTATCACTCCAGGAAACTCTCCTAGGCTGTAAGTCGGAGATGCCTGGTAACTAACTCTTTTTGGGAAATATTTTCTTAATAATGATGTGGTTTTTTGGATCAAGATGAATATCTAGGGACTGGACTGTGTGTTCAAKACTGTCTAGAAATATAAAATCTCACAAGGCCTTCTAATAATGCAGTCAWACAAGGTTTGATTRAAAGGTAGAGAAGATAGCTATTGAACCAGACTATACTCATGTAAAACAAGTACAATGGGTTTAATAACTAAGGAAATAGCTTATGATTATCAACTTAATCAATCAATAAATGAGATGACAGTCACATACAGATTGAATAAGCACCAACAAAGAACATTCACTCATAAGATATCAGAGAACAGAAGAGAGAAGTCTAACAACACAACTGAAGGAAGCTTGAAATTTTTCATATAATAAGAATAAGTCTTTAGATTACAGAAACAACATGTAGAACTCAATGTCGAACCCCTGGTTCATCTCAAAAATAGGTATTTATAGTCTTACAAATAGTTTTACAGATCCTAAAAACATGGATCTGTATTTAATAAAGATAAATCAATTCTATCTAAACAACTTGAAAATAAAGTCTTTAACAACTAAACTAGAAAGTCGAACTGTCTTCAATCTCCAAAATCGCCAGCTGCATCCTTCAGCTCCTGATCTCTGCAATGTGGTGAAGAATAACAGGACACCTGTCTTTGACAGTTGGATCTCCCAACGTTCATGGTCAATTTTTGAGGAAATGATTTTTGCATTTGTTACCAAAATTCACTCAAACCTTTGATGCTGAACCCTTTGCATGCGAGCTTGAACTCCCACTAATACACTCGAACCCCTTCAAAACTTGCTTGAAATGAACTGTCATGTCCCTGGCTTCAAAAATTACTTTCCCAGCTTTCCACAGCGCAATCGTTTAATTTTTCGCGGGTTAGCTGTTGAAAGCCGTCACTTTCCACAGCTAACGGGTCATAAAATGATAGCTTTGCACTGTGGAAAGTCCCGATTGCTTGAAAAATGAGTTTTCACCTCCAAAATTTTGATTTCATCAAAATTTATTGTGTTCCGGACTTCTCACCTTGCATATTGACGGTGACTTGAGCGAGAACCTTCAGATCTAGATGAGATTTTTGCCTCAATTTTTGTTTCAACCTCCTTATCTGTCTTTTGAGTCGTTTGGCAAGCCACCACAAGCTGTTGTAGTCTTTGGTGAGTTTTTTATTCCTCTTCTTCTCTCTAACACTTTCCTTAGCCAATCTTTCAAACGCAACATTGGTCTTGGCGAAGTTATCAGACAACTTCTTATACCTTTCTTTAATCACCCGCTCCAAGACCTCTTGGTGAGTTATAACCTCTTTCAAATGTTTGATTTTATGAGACCTTTTTGACTTGGAGCTTTTTGATGTTTCTCCCTGTTCTGTCTGATTGAAGGTTTCATAGTTCTGTGCACACTCAGCTGACTGCTCATAACTCTTGATGACAGGGCCTTGATCTTGCTTCTCTGATTCTGAATCTGAATAAGGCAAGTTTAGTATATTGGTTTTCTTCCCTATACTCTACTCTGTAGGATGCCCTGTGTTCTGTTCTGTGGTCTGTTATGCGGTTGGCTCAAAGTTTAACTTTCTCTTCAACCTGTGGGGCTTTACTCCAACAATTCTGTCCTCTGGAGGTCCTCGCAGGGTCCTTCTTTTTCTTGAACTGCTTTGAGGAGAGGATTGTTTCTTTTAACACTTCCCCTGTTCATTTGCAATTTGGTTCTGTGTTTCAAAACCTTCCCAGAATAGGAAATGTTCCCAGATCCTTCCCTATTGTTTCAATTCCTCCAGGACAATCAATTTTATGAGGCCGAAGTGACATAGATTAGTTTTCATGCTCAAGGGTTGAGCTCTGATCTTCTTGCAAACCTTAGTCAAACTTTTATGCAGGAAATAAGGCAAATTAAGAGGGGTCTTGCCTGTGAAATGATCCAATATTTTGAAGTGGTACATCATCAGTTTATCATATCTTCCCTCTGAGGTAATGTACAATTGGATACCTTTGAACAATTCCTGCCATTCTTCATCTAGATAAGAAACTAGCATACCCTTCCTCCATGCTTTGTGCCTGTAACCCTCTTTCAAATAAACTCTGAAATCCAATTTTTTGGGAGCGGTGGTTTTAAACCAATTCTGACCAGTTCTTGGTAGACCTGTTGCTACAACAATGGTATATTCATCTACCACAATATCCATGGACCCGACGCTAGATTTGTTCCCATCGAAAGTCTTTGCAAAGGCTTCTGCTGTAGACTGGTGGCAGCCGACTTGCAACCTTTCCACAAATTCCATACACCCTGCATTAGAAAAATTTCTCTGGACTTCGGGGTGTGTTTGTAAAAAGGACAGGCTATCCAACTCCCTCTTGAGTAGAGAACGACTGCGTTTTCTCACCATTCTGTAACTCGACGGTCCCGACAATTTGTAACCCTTGCAACTTCTAGTCGAGCCAAGGTTCCGCGCTGTTGAAAGCAGCTCGGGCTTCGGCTCTGTTTTGAAACAAATGAGTCTTCCACAGACTTCTAGAAATGATTTGTGATATGGAAACCACTGTTTGATTTGATATTATCAGGCCGACAGTACCTCCTCTGTACCTGCATCACCGAACTCGAACTTGCCATCCCGGATGCCATGAGTGTTGAGCGTGAGTTTTTGGGTCGGATTCGAATTACAATCATATCCTGACATGCATAATTGAGTTTCTATCATTACCCACCCTCATCAGCGCATGCCTTGGATTTTCCTGACGTGGGATGATCACATCATCATTACCTTCAGTTGTGGATATCACGCACGTGATTCCCTCTTTCTTGAACAACGACCCATGGAAAACGCCTCTGTCAGCTGTTCATACTTGCCACTTATGCCAGCACGTGACCCTGTGGAAAACCCTTGTTAGCTGCGGAAAGTATGCACTTTAAACAACGCACCACTTTGTAAAAAACACTCCTTAACTGCGGAAAGTATGCACTTTCAACAGCGCACGGCCCGCGAAACTGATTTTAGCACATTTTGAAATTCACCACTTTCAACAGCGCAAATACTTATGAAAAGTGCTCCTTAGCTGCTGAAAGTGGCCACTTTCCATAGTGCACACTCAACTGTTGGACACACGTTAGCTGTGGAAAGTGAAAAAATGAAAATTTTGAAAAGAAAACTTTATGGGTCAAATTATTTTCTAAGACAGAACCAAAACCTAAGTTTAGCAACTATAGAAACTTCAAAAAATGACTTGAGGTTACAACCTATCACCTAAAAAAGAAAATAAAACCACCAGTTTATTTGAGGAGTTAACAAACTCCAAGAGGTGAAGTAGGACGCCGAAAATCTACAGGTGCAGTTGAAGGCCCTGTCACCCGTAGAGAGAATGAAGAGGTTTCCAGAGCAACGTACAACCCAAAAATAGATTCACATGCTTCAGAGTAAAGTAATGGAAGTCTCTCAACGATTTCAACCAGTGAAATAAAAGGCATGCCAACTATTCACTGAAGTTGAAAGCCAAGGAGTAGAACTTGAACAAGTTGTGAATATAGCAGAACAACATCTAGAAGGGCCGGTGAATGAGGCACTCATCCAGGAGTTTTTCAAGCAAGAGGCAGTAGCAATGCGGCAGGTCGAAGAAAATCGAGCCAATATCGAGGAATTCGAAGCATAATTGGTCAGACCTGAGTGACTAAAGATGAGTCACAAGTGAGTGTTGGGGGTCTGTTGGCCCTTGACCAAGTTTTGAGGAACACTTGGCCATAATTGACCATTTTTGGACTTCGACACCCTGTCAAAGATGGAGCGCCAGGCGAAGCAGAGATCACGGGATCTTAGTCCACTTTTGGGCCTCTTTTAGGGTTTTGGGTTAATGTAATGGGAAATGGATGTCGGCCTGTGGGTTTACCCACGATTAGGGCCACTTTTGTAATATATAAATAGAAATATAGGAAATGTAAGAAACAGTAGATGTGATTTCTTAGTGCAATTGATGGTGCATCTATGTGATGTTGAATAAGTGCTCTGTGTGAACTGTGTAAGGCTTGCAAGGCTAAGTGCAAGTTACTGTGTGATTGATACTATAATGAAAGGAAGAAGGATCTAACGAGATGCGCAGATCTTCTGTCCTATGAGAAGAAGGGTTTCAGAGGCTTTGTGCTTGTAACAACTTGAGGATGATAATAAAGAAGAAGATCTTGTGGACGTAGCCCCAGGGGGGGGGTGAACCACTTAAATCTGTGTGTTATGCTCTGTGCTTTGGTTTAATACGTTTATCTTTTATTATGATGCGTGCTTTAATATATCCACTTATGACTCTGTGCTTCCTAGATATATATGATTGTTAGATCGGATGTGTATGATAATTCTTAGTGATGATCTACTAGATATGATATGATTTTCTATGGTTATGTGCTGAAACAATGTACATCTGCGTATTCACCGTGAAGCTCTGTTCTGTCTGCAAAGTATAGTAAGGGTTAAATACTGATGAATGATCTATGCTAAGTGCCCTGTAAAGATAGAATCATAGATCTGTGTCCCAGCTAAGGTTGCAAACACCTGAGTCTTATAACCACCCCTTCCTCTACCTCGGGTGAGACTTCATCTGATTCACAGGTGTTTCCGAAAGGGTCGGTAGTTAGGGATTTGTTGGTGCGCTCTTGAGTGTTGAACCCTGGGTCTGCCCCTATGCCAACATGAGTAGAATCATAATTTTATGGACACACTAGCATACTTCTAGTTTAAACAAAATTAGACCGATTCCATGTTCGGATATTAGGAATTTTGTGTTTATATAAGTACAAGAAATCAATTTGAAGGAGTCTTTTATTGCACCTTTGACTAAGGAAATGATGAAGGGTATACAAGAGAGAAATATTTATACATTCGCATATTACTTTAATGAGTTATACAGAGTCATAACACTACTATAATATCAATGCATGGTATATATATATTTTAGATCCAACAAGTATTAAAATATAATGGAAGACAAACAGTCTAACTAGTCTTATTAGGATTTCTGGAAAAGATAAATAAGAACTAAAGAAAACAAATCGAATCTTTTAACGCAAATGAGGTTCTGAAAATGAAATAATAGAGGGGCGAAATATCGACGAATTCGGGAAAATAGAAATACGGAACCCTTAATGTATATACGCATTTCTGATAAGTTCGAAACATTATAGCTTTATTAATGAATAATAAATTATTTCAACCTTGGTGTGATTCGGATAGTACCGAAATAAAAGAAAACAATAGTTCTATTGACTACAACGAAGCTTTCTGAACATAGTAATACAGAAGTAACAAAACAAAATTTGGAGGACATACTTTCTGGAAGTATACAGGCTGATATGCCTTCTTTATAAACAATCTAGGTAAAATAAAGAACCATCGTACCATTAAGACTGGATTTAAAATCGTTATGAACCCTTGTATTTCAAATACAACTATACAAGAGAAAATCCTATCATTTAAAACTTATAGTTTGTTATACAAATCCAGTCATACCAAAATTTTAAAGTGTGTCCAACCTTATGCAATTACTACGTTCTCCTCCAACAGTGAGATATCGATGTGAAAATAGGATTTACTTATTAACCAACCGACACAAGAAATCAGGACGAAACTTCACATAATAACGATAAAACTGGGATGGAACCATGGCATTCATTTCTAGAACTTGGAAATCTAATCTTGAGAGTTATTGTGCATGAAACTCGAATACCTTTTGCGTGAATGGTAGGAACCGACATCCGGAATTATGCATGGTCGAAGCCTCTGCAATGAAAGTAAGTCGAATGAGAATTTCAATAGAATGATAAATGATAGTAACAATTTATTTCAGAGTGACACTTAACTTATGGCTTGGAGACCCAGTGTCTTTCCCTTGTCATGTGCTTGTTGGATATACATTCCAGACCGGTGGAAGGGTGTTCCGAGGACTTCTTGATGGGTACCCTCGCAATAACAGGGTCCCACCATTAGATTTGGTACCAAAGTGTATAAATCAAACTCTTTATGCAATGAAATAAACAAACTGTATTAACATTTAAAGTACGAATTGCATCAGTCGTGCCATGTGAGCAGGCCAAAGACATCAACATAGTTACCAACTTAATGAGAACTGTGACCTCAAAACGAGAAATCTGGCCCAAAAAACCCATATTTTTGCATAAAAAACATCAAAATCAAACCCCAAATCAAAAAGTGGTGCTACCGGTAGCACCATTTTTTAAAACGGGGTGAAAATTACAACATTTTTCAAACATGGGCTTCAAAACTTAGATAATAGCTCAGAAAAACCTTAAAATCAACACCTAAAAACAAATAAGATGT